>PVIY010020163.1:0-38082 GCA_004026745.1 Myrmecophaga tridactyla | reverse complement strand
ATAATAGTATTATCTACAAAAGCAGACTTTTGTCTGAATCAGATCAGGTAATACAAGTTCTTAGTACAATGTCCCATTGAAGATAATGATACCAACAGCAGTTAATATTCATTAAAGCCCTTTACTTTATAAAGGTTATTAAATAAGTATTAAATAGAATCAAATCAGTGTTAATTCATTTTCTCCATAATCAACTTCTTGGCACAGTTGTTACGTTCATACCTACTTAGCAGATTTTAGTAAATATTTAATTTAAGCTTCCATCATTATAATTTAGTACCAAGTTCCAAATTGAGGACAGAACCTGACTCAAACTGAATTAGACTTTTTGAAAATATTTCCAGAGGAAGAAAGGTGCTGTCAAGAGGCTATGCAACAATTAGTGTGTATTAAAGGTAGCTGCTTAACTAATACATATACCTGAGCAGTTATGTGTTTATGAATAACTTCCCCTAATTTTTTTCCTTGAGATTCTGTGCTCTCTGCATTGTAGTCTATATGCAAATTTCCTATATACTTTAATTGAAAGCACTGTCATAACTTAAGCATAGTGTATGTCACAGTGTTTTTGTGATAGTCTTACATGCTTCCAGGAGGAGCATGGAAGAGACAAATCTAAGACCAAAGACCAAGCATTACTGAGTTACCTCCTCACCCCATAATCCAGAATATATTTTCCAAAAGGGACAAAGCTCTAAATGTGGGCTAGATTTGTGGCAAATTTACAAAAATAAAAAGTATTTAGAACGAAAAGTTTATGTCACCTTTGTAGGAAAATATGTTTAGGGTTCAAATGATTGACATACAAATTGAAAGGTCAGAATCTTAATTTAACTGGTGGGTTATAATAAAAAATACGTTGAGATTTCTCAAATACTGTGCTATAGAAAACAATTCAGAATGTCACTAATTATCCTTGGGTCTGTTGAGGAGATTTATTTACCCAACAATAGAAAGAATTTTGGTGAGAAGCTGTCTGAAATGTAATGATTTCTTAGAATATAAATTCTGAGGAAAACATTAGCATAAAATGCTCAGAGACATAGCTCTGCTTTACTATATATTTTAATGCCTGTCAGCAGCTTTTTTTATCCTCGATATCATTCAAAAATTCATGATCAGATAACTAGTCCAAGGATCTAGACACTGGATATGATGAAAGAAACATCTGTGAACATGTTTCTGAGTACAAACTACACCCCATTGTATGATACACACTATGCTTAAGTTATGATAAGGCTTTCAATTAAAGTATATAGGAAACTTGCATAGTTCATAAATTAATGGGCTGTCATACTTTTTAATTTAAGAAATGAGTATGCAAAATGCAACTAACTAAGCCTGTAAGAAATTTTATGGAGGAAAATGACTTAAATATTAATGAGTGGCAGATATGCCTATACAATAATTCTGCCCTTACAAGTTAATATCAAGTATGATCCTATGCACAATTTTGTTCTAATCATTGCTGCAAAGCATTGGACTTAAATTCCTGTTATGCATACAATACAACTATTCATTTTTATCAATTATTACACAGTACTTTGTAGGCCAAAAATAAAAATTAAGGGCTTCACTGGAATCTCTGAGATTAATTAAGTTCATTTAAATCAAAGAACAATTTAAGTGGTGATGTTAAGATACCTGTACTCAGTATCCTAAACAATATCTATGATCATGGCAGTAAGAAAACCTTTTCAAAATGGTACCTAATATTTAATAAAGTCCCCAATATTAATGTTAGAATTTTACATATTGTCTCTAAGCAATATAAATACATTTTAGAAGGAAAGACTGTGTCCTTCATAGATCTCGTTGCATAAATAAAAAAATAAATCTTATTATAATATGACTGAACACCTCATGCAGTCATAATCATTCTTCCAAATTTAGCATAATTAGTTATTCTTGTTTATTTTCTTTCTTCCCCTTTCTCTTACTTTCACATAAAAATTACTGGCTCTGTGCTCTTTCCTATAATCTGCCATTCACCGAGGGTTCATATTGTCTTGCAAGTTAACATATCAAGAAAAAACCCAAAGCTAAGTTATTTTCTCAAGGTCACATTGTAAGGCAACAGCTCAGGTATCACCAGAAATGTTAATATCTGCTCTCCATTTTGTTCACTGAATCATAACCCTTTTTTTAACTGCATATATGAGAGGAATTTTAAGTATTACTATATTACCTGCGAGATTTTTGTCATTGCTAAGTATAAAAGAGAAAACAAGTAGGTTTAAAATGGTTCTTTACCAAAGAAGTATTAAAAAAAAAAATCTGCCTTTTCTGGAAAAAGACTTGCCCTAAAAATGTGACATTGTGCATAAATGATTCATAGTCATAATTAAATCTTCTCTTAGAGTCAGAAGGTTTCAAAGTGGACTAAGCATACATAAATTGACTGACTGTGAACAATTTAGTTTAATTTCACTGATCCTCAATTTATTCTTTGGTAAAATGTTGTCTTTATTCATCACTTAATTTCTGGAATTGTGAAAATGAAATGAGATCTTATAAAATTCTTACATAGTTCCCAGTACAGAGTAGATGCTCAATTTGTATTAATTTGGTATAAATAATTGATGTTTTTCAGGGTCTACCATAAGTGTCATTTTAAGATAATAGGAAAGATGACAATGAAAATAGAGGTCACCAAATGTAAAGACATCCTGGGATAACCAGTGAATGGCTGTAATAAATACTGTATTGGCTTATTGTTAAAAAAAAAAAAAGGAGAGAAACAAAGATAAATTATTGATAGGATGATTTTATGCTTTTTAATTACAATTTTAATTAGGAAAAATTCCCATGCAAGTTTATTAGGCTAACAGTACTAGACATTAATAGACTTTTTGATCAAGCAATAAAATTTTTGAAGTCATTTTAGAGTGTATATGTGACTTAATTGAATACAACTCATTACTTACCCCATTCTATCTTAATAGAAAAGCTATTAACTTTATTTATTTGGTAATAGTATGATTTATGGACTTCAATGTCTACATTATATTTTCCCTTGAAAAGTACCAACAATATATAAGAAAATGTTATATTTTCTATGAACACTTTTAGGGGGCTATATGGGTGTGTGTGTATTTACTTTTTAGAATTTTGAAAATAAAATGAAATAATACAAATATCAAATGTTAAATATGTAATTTTAAGTTTAAATATTCCATTAGTCCGTCACCAGAGATAACCTTCATGTACTTATTTTGTTTTTGTTTCTTATTGTTTTCCTTCCTCCATGCACTATTAAGAGGCATCCTATGTCAATGTTTTTTATAAGTATTAATATGCCCATGTTTTATATAAGTATAAAAATATGGAAGTTGAATGGTCAGGCTTTATTTGTCCTACATTAAATAAAGCTTTGCTAGCCAGCATTTTCCTAACTGGAAAATTCTGTACAGGTACATTTGAGAGAGCTTCCTGTCCCTATCATTGGATTATGAATTGGATTATGAATGCCTCCATCAACTGTTTTCATAACTCAGACCCCCCCCTGGGAACTGAAGAGAGGTCCCCCACCCCCATTTGTCTTAAAATAAGCACACAAGCCCTCTTACCATCTGCTCATTAGTGGTATTAGCTCTTCAGCTCTCACCCTGGTCTGTGAGATGTGAGAGTTTTGCACTTAAGTGTGCTTTCCTTGTGTTTGGTTTATTTGGGGAAACCCAGCCCATATAATTTCTGTTTTACTTTATTTACTCATCACTCATAGGAAAGAGACCTCCCAGAGTAGCACGAATGAACAACAGAATAAGCAATACTTTGGACTGATCAGGAGTCCCTTTCTTTCACTTACACAGCTTAAGCAAGCTTTTACTTTACCTCACTTCCTTGAGGTACAATGTGATTTGCAGCAGTACCTAGTCTGGGCAGTTGTAGATATAAATTCTATCCACAGGGTCATGACTACATCAGTTTACAACTGACAAACTCATTTCCTGACTTCTCTTGAGGCACTAATAAGGCCTTGAATCAAAGGTCCAGTGTAATTACCATGTGTATTTCAGATTAAATAAATGTGATAAAAGCTTCCATCTGGCTGTTGATCAAACATGTGGGAGATGCTGATTTCCAGTGACATATTGCAATATGTCTATTGTAACAGTCCCTTAAGCCTTCCTGTAAATTACTTACATTTGGGATTACTTGATTTAGGCAGACAGAAATATCACTCACTTCTTAAGTGCTGCCCAATGGGAGCTACGAGATGTAGTCTAATCTTAGACTTGTTAAGGAAGACATTAAGAAATAATGGAGCCAGGCTTATTTTGCTAAATGGCAATTGTGCTCAAATTATTGGAAGAAGGTAAACTCAGTTTCATTGCAGCCGGAAACTTGCTCTTCTTGACAGAAGACTACATCTAAAAGAATAGGAAATTATGATAGACAAACATTTGATTGTATAATAAACACATTTTGATAAATAAGTGAAGTCTGTATATTTCTTTCAGCAAACAACATCAACAGCACAATAATAACATTGAGAACCATGAGAACTTTTGGGTGAAAAGTTCATAAAATATCTTCATAGTCATTGTCATCCTCAAAATATCCATGGTTTATAAGAAAGACTATTTAGCATATTGAGTTCTAATTACAGTTCTGAGAAATATTAGGAATGGAGGGAGGATTTTTTTTTTTTTTCATTTTTGCTGTTTTGGAATAGGGGGAAACTAAAGCCAATCAAACCACTGTCATTTGCATAAAAGGAAGAATACTGAGTCTATTAGCCTTTACCTACATTTCAGACTGAAATGAAAGCCCCCAAGGATATCTGGGATTCAGGTTTCTCAGTTTTGGCATCCCTGACATTTTAGGCTGGATAATGCTTTGTTGTGGGGGGCTGTCCTGTGCATTTTAAATATTTAGGCACATCCTTGGCCTCCAGCACTTGATATCAGGAGTGTCCTCACCCCTGGTTGTTCCAACCAAAAATGTCTCCAGACATTGTAATGCCCACTAGGGAAAAAAGCACCTGTGGTTGAGAACCACTGGTCTAGGTAAATATGCTAAATCGGGACAGAGGGTCTATGAGTGTAACAAGAGCAAATAAACAAAAAAAATTCAAGATTAACAACTTCAGATATGTATGACTTAATTTGCATTGGATTCTATTAGGCTGCATATACAGACATTTCATATTGAAGAAATGAATGAACAGGATTGAAAATAGTACTGAGTTGTTTATTAATGTGTTTTAGAAAAAGTCAGATGCAAACAACATAAAATACAATCAGGTTGTATGTTGAAAAGCTAAGGGAAAAAAGAAAATCACATTTTCTTCGTTGACGAGGTGATTAAAACAGAATGTTATAACATCAAACTGGGTTTTTAACATTTTATTATATTGATCCTTAATAAATATTTATTAACCCTAACGGAATTAAATTTTTATACCAACTAGACTTTAAACAAGAAAGTGGAGTGAGGTAAGAGAGCCCAGGATAGGTTCATTTACTTATAGGCCATAACCCAGAACAAAACAGAGCCTCTGTGTTGCTGAGTTTTAAATATATAATGAGGACAAGAATAGTATTTACTTCATAGGTTATACAGTATAGCCTAATGAACAGACTTGCATAGACATACTTATATGAAAGACTTAATACAGTGCCTAGCACATTAAATGAGCTATATAAATATTAGTATTCATATTAATAATATTTGTTTTTTATTGGGGAGAAAAAATAAGAAAATGTATTGATCTAAGAAAAAAACAATTTAGATACAAAATAGGGAAAAAAGAATTGTAGTTTCTGATTAGACATAGCAATTACAGATGTCCAAGAGAATGTTCCCTTTCTGATAGATGAAAGGGACAGCTAAAAACAAGTTCTACTGAACAAAAAGAGTAAGAAGTTTAAAGGAATATCTGCCTACTAGCCTAGTTTAGCAGCACCTGGTGATATGGTCTATGGCAGTAGAGAATTGGATTATGAATGCCTCCATCAACTGTTTTCATAACTCAGACCCCCCTGGGAACTGGAGAGGCCCCCCCCCACCCCCATTTGTCTTAAAATAAGCACACAAGCCCTCTTATCCTCTGCTCATTAGTGGTATTAGCTCTTCAGCTCTCACCCTGGTCTGCACCTGGTCTGTGATTTCTTCTCCTCATATTGCTCTCTGGTGTGGTTGAAACCTTGGCAGGCCCTTCTCTTGGGGAAACTACTAATGTTAAGTTTGTTTTCACTTTCTAAATCTGTACTGCAAGGGAAAGAAGGAGTCACACTCCTGGCCCTTGCCTATAATATGTCCATATCCAGACTCTGTGGGTTGTCTGAAAAGTGTACCAAGCCACATTTTATTACGTAGTTGACATTTCCTAGGACATCTACCCTTAAAGGGAGCCTGATTTATTTGCCACGTGTTCTTTTCTTCTAGCCCAATCCTGGTAATACCCAGGAAGATTTCCTCTGTAGAGTTTTTTTCATTTGTGGCAAACCTTTTCTATGCTATGGTGTAAGTTAAAAAGGCAAATACTTCCAGGAAGATGAGTGAGCAGGTTCAGCAGTGCAAGCATGGTACTGGGCCATCTATCTTCTCAGTCTCTGAAGATCTTGAAGATGCATGGGGATAGGGAGCCTGATCCCATGGCGCCAAGGGATAAATACTCAGGCTGATAAGCCGGGACACCGGGTACTGGTACTAAAATCTGCCTTTTCTTTCTCTTCCTTAGAAATGGGTGGTGCTTCCGGTATTCCAACTGACAGTCCATTGGGCTGCCTGTCGGTGATTTGGAATAATCTTCCCACTGTTGAGCTAAAAAGGACAAGCTTATTTTCTACTACAATACTGTCTGGCCACAATATTGCCTGGAGGATGGCCAAGTGTTGGCCCACAGATGGAACAGTCAGTTGTAACTCTAACTTACAGTTAAAGCTGTTTTGTAAAAAATGAGGAAAAGTGGCAAAAAATTCCTTACGTACAGATTAATATGATCTTATATCAGGATAAATCCATGAATGGCTCTTGCACATTATGTTATATCCAGGAGACCCCTCAAAATTTACAGAAGAATTTTAAAAACCTGCTATTAACTTACATTTACCTGGGGAGATCTGTAAGTCATTCTGCTCTTTGATGCATTCTTGAGGAAAAAAGCATTAAATTTGGACTGAAGCACAGGGCCACGCAGACCAACCTGTGGGCCAGCAGCTTGCCCAACAAGCAGCAGAGGTGATGGCAGTTCCAAATGCTAACCCAGATTGGAGCTACCAGAATGGTAAGGCAGATCTGAAAGCTAGAGACCAAATGCTAACTTGTCTAATAGAAGGAATAGAAAAGTATACCATTAAACCTATAAATTATAATATGTTACGGAAGATAACTCAAGAGGATAAGGAAAACCAGGCTCTATTTCAGGAAAAACTGGTGAAGGCTATAAAAATAGTTTACCCAAGTAGACCCTGACTCCCCAGAAGGGCAAATAATGCTTAAAACCTATTTTACTGGTCAGTCAGCTCCTAATATAAGGAGGAAACTCCAGAAACAGGCCTCTATACCGCAAAACGCTATGAATGATTTCATGCCTGCTGCTTTTCCTGTTTTGAATAACAGGGCCAGGGCTGCAGAAGAAGAAAAGTTAAGGAGAGACAGGAACAAAGTTCACCTCATCGCGCTCTCCATGCAGAGCAGATGGCTGCCTTGGGGCCACTGGGGGCATAAGCTAGCCAGATCCTGCTATGAGTACAGAAAAATGGGCACTGGAAATACAAGTTTCTCCAATGCCACCAGAAGCCCCCAAGGCCTTGCCTTAGGTGTGGGAAAGTTGGACGCTGGGCCCAGGGGTGCACCCAGTACTGAAGGGGAGTCTAGGGCATCCAGAAGGCCGAGTGACCACTCCCAGGCAAGACTGCGGAGGCCCAGGGCTGCTAGGGGCTCACCAGACATTGCCAAAGAAATCAGTTCCAACAAGCCCCAGGTGACATTTGATGTGCCAGGTAAGAAAATTAACTTTTAAAATTAATACTAGAGCCACTTACTCTGTTTTGATCTGTCACTCGGGCCCATTATCCCAGGAACCTTTCCCATAATTAGGGTTAAATAAAAAGCCTAAAGCCTGGACCTTCACTCAGCCCCTCCTTTGCCTAATTGGCAGTATACCTTTAAATCATCAAACCTTTATAGTACCACAATACCCCACCCCTTCTAAAAAGGCTTTTTCCCTCCCTGGAGGCTACCTGAAGACTCATAAACCTAGCTAGTGTTTGCCCCTTGGTCACCCTAAAGCCCCTACTGGATGGAGGTCTCATGGTATCCGAGTGAAAATCCTTAAGCAAATAAAACTCTGTATGAGATGAAAACATTCAGCTAGCCCCCAAATAACCTCTGACTGCATGTGAGTTTTTATTCCAAAATTTTAAAAACACATCTTTGTTTCCTTCTTCTCCCTAATTCTCAATTCCTATTTGCTGTTGAATGGCAGAGACTTAAATATATGCTTCTCACCCTACTCACTTAGTACTGACCCAAGGGTTTCAGAATAATCTCTCTATCTTTAAAGACACCTTAACAGATCTGACTGGCTCCCAGCTACCTCAAAGTACAGTCTTGCAATATATTAACTTTATAAACTGACATATTTCTAATAAAAGTGAGTTTTTGTTTACTTTAATTATTGCTTTTTGAATAGATAGGGAAAGTCACAGAAAGGTTAAAGAGAGTGAAGTCTGTAGTCATTGTTAACTACAAGTCCTAAATGGACAGAAAACATTGCAGAAGGTTTAAGAAAGTGAATTTTGTAGTCATTACTAACTACAAGTCCTGAATGGATGTGAAAAGTTGTGGAGAATTTAAAAAGTAAATTTTGTTTGGAGTCACTGCTGATTACAAGAAGTTATAGGGGGAATTTATAAAAATGAATTCTGCCTGTCCTAATCAATGCTGCACTCAGTTAAACTGCTCTTAATGAAAAGTTATACAAAGTTTTTCTTAACCATTCGAGTACAAAGGCTAAAAGACAAAAATTTTATATCATATCAGAATAATACCATTGTTAATGTTTATGTTGACCCTATCATCCATTATTTCAAAGACAAGTCTTCTCACTATTAAAGGAAAACTATTACAATAGATTTGTTCTCTCACCTTATAAAAGTAAAGTGCTAAAATACTTTAATATATTACCTAAAAATGTATTTAAAACTATTACAGGGCGGGTCATGGTGTCTCAGTGGGCAGAGCTCTCGCCTGCCATGCCAGAGACCTGGTACCTGCCCAGGTTAAAAATAAAAATGTAAAGCTATTACAATATTTTAAAAAGCATTACAATATCTTGAAAAGATTTTCTATCCTTCTGTTAGCTAAATTTCATGGGTGAAAATTTATTCCTACATTTAGAAATTGTTCCTGTTCTAATTCTAATCTGTATAATATTAAAAGTTACAAATCACAGGAACAACCAGATTTGCTTATCAGTTACACTACTTTACTCTAAGGCTTCTTTAAAAGGACGGTTGGTCAGATATAAGTTAAAATTTAATCTGCAACAAAAAGAACTGTAAAAGAAAAATAAGGCAAGTATGCAAGCTATGCTCTGCCTATTAATTAATCTAACCTTAGTAAGTGTGTAAAAGTAAAACAAGACAAAACTTCTGCATTAATTTGTAATTAATATCCCCAATAAAAACAACTGTCAATGTCTTTATTTCTAGAAGCAAATTCCTTGAAAATGCTTATACAAAGTTAAAATTTAAAGTACAAGCTCTTACAGTGATCACATTTAATCTCATTAGAAATAACAGTGAATCAAAATTCACTGTTATTTCTAAATTCTAAGATGGTTTGCTCTTTGTATCACCTAGTAGTTCCCTAGAGCTTTAAGTATATGAGTAATACCCAATACTCAGAGTTAAAGTTCTCCAGCTCTGAAAGTTAGCATTACTCCATATAGCAACATGTAAATGATCCCCATACTCTCTTGCCAACAAAAAGTTAGTGTAATTCATTAACATGGCCATCAAAAAAATAATATTAACATCCCAATCAATTGAGCTCCTTCTAAGTCTCATTCCTGCATCCTTTAATTAAATATATATGCCCCCTCTTTCCAGTTAAGCGGAAACAAGCCTCTGAGCTAGAATTCACTCTTAAACCTAAAAGACAGTCATTCCTTTCCCTCTTCCTCAGTATCTTAGCTAATACCATTCTAGGCTCATTCACTTCCATCCTCCTCTTGTTATTAATTTGCCCTTGCATTTTTAAACTTCTCACCAAGTTTATTTATTCCAGACTAGAAGCCTTTCACACCAAACCAATGTTGATGTGAGGGTTTTCAGCCATTCCAACCACTGCTCTGGATTCCTCACCTCTCAACTTAAATGAGACAGCCAGAAAATTCTCTGTCTTGTTGGGCAAGGCCTATATCCCTTAACAAGCCCAGAAGCAGCTACAGAAGTCAGACCCTCGTCCCTCAGCACCCCTTAAGATTAAGGGGTGAGAAAACTCTGAGGGAAAGTTTGAAGCAGGTCAGAATAGGGCGAGAGGGAAGGAAAAATAAAACGTGAAGGAGCCCTTAAACAAGGACAGTTAGTCAAGGGCAGGAGGGTATCTGGCACAGACAGCCTGCCTGCAGATACCCACTTATGGGAGCCACCCAGAGAAGGCTGACCCACTGGAGCCAAACAACCATCATCTTAGTGAGTCATCTGCAAAGAAAGGTGGAACCAACTGACCCACCTAAATGCACTAACAAGTGCCAGGCACTGCCCTGGAGAGAAGGGAGGGTAGGAGAAGGGACCTTGAACAGGGATGGGGGAGGGAAGTAAGTGAAACAAAGCAGTAAAAGTAGATGGCTCCAAGGTGAAAAGCCCCTTGCCTCTATCCTCTTTTGAGAATGCCCACATGCTCCTTCTCTGCATATGTACTCAATACATTTTCTACATACTCACTTTAAAAAAAGGCATTACTGTCATCTATAAAGTCTGAAATTGCAAATTGCATGTGGAGATAAACCATAGTCATTTTTTTCCTATTATACGCCTCTCACATATATATTCATGATATATGCATCCATGGTAACACAGTAGTGATAATTATTGTCAACTCTCCTTATTGTACTACATTTTCATGTCATATTTTGCTATTATGGTAATTTTTAACCATAAAAAAATACCAAGTTGTGGGGGCAGGGCATGATTTAAGTTAAACCATGAACTTAACCATTTGGTAGAGAAAATGGAATGCAAGACATATTTAATTATACAAAAAAAGCATAGCAAATATTTTTGGAAAGAAGCAATTCTACAATCAACTTCAAATCTGTTCATTGAATGTATAAGAAACATAAAACTTTAAGTTTAGACAATTTTTGCAATGAAGAGTAAAAACTAAAAGAGACATGTTAAAGCAATAACAGAAGTAGTAATGAAGTGGAAAAGAAAAAGGATCAGACCTAGGGTTTTAGCAAAGAAAACAGAAAGAAGAAAACCATGTGCATTCTGGGAAAGAACTGTTTTGAGATAGGGACAAAAAAAAAAGTTATCCTCAAACGCAGGAGGAAATAGCTATCATGTTCTATGTCCAGAGCATTGCTCTTAGCATTTCACATGAAGTGATTCCTTTAATCCTCCCAATAGCCTTATGAGATAGGGACTATTTTAGCTCTGTTTTACAGATGAGGAGATGGAGGTACTGAGGAGTTTAATAACTTGACTATGGTCATAAAGTCAGTAAAGAAAATTAACAATTGGTCTGGCTAATGGAGGAAGACTTGATTGACATCAAGTTTGTCCGTGTTAACTTTGGAGTTCTGGGGGTCACTCAGTCAGAATTGAGGCAGGTGAGTTTTAAACTTCAGAAAGAGAGTTATACTAAGGAAAAGGACTTTCCATTTTCATGATAGTTGAAACTAAGGGAGGATTGTACGAAGGAAAGCAAAAGTGATCTAAGAAGAGAGAATGGGAAATGATTTTGATGTAGTGTTCAGAAACCAATTTAAAAAAAAACAGGAAATTTCTTAGAGCACAATTAGAAGGATGGCATGAAATAAAAGCCCCTCCCAAAGTTACTAAATGATGATGAATGGTCAGGGCCATTTGTTATCCTCAAAAGGACCAATAGATTCTATAGAGAATTGGGACTGAGAGGTAAAGATGATAAGTAGAATACAGGTGATTAAAATAAGTAGGGGAGAAATTATTCAATGGGTAAACACTTACTATCTCAAAGCTGCTCAAGGGCAAGGCAAATATAGGGTAAGAATTAGGAAGCTTTCTGAGTTGTTTCTGGATATTTTTGAATAGGGAAATGTGGTAATTTAAAGCTGTAGGTATCCCCAACTAACTGTTCTTAAATTCAGTCCATTTTTGTGGGTGTGAACCCATTGTCAGTAGGGCCTTTTGTTGAGGTTACTTCAATTAATGTGTGGCCCACCTCAATTGGGATGGGTCTTAATATGTTATGGAGTCCTTTATAAGCAGAGTGAAATTAAGACACACAGGCAAAAAGCCACGGAGGGAACAACTGGAAGCTGAATATCAACAGAATCCAGAAGCGAAAGGAGAGACCGAGAGATGCCACCATGTGGCAATGGGACAAACTGAGGACCAAGGATTGCCAGCAGCCAGCCCAAAACACCACAGAATTCAGGAACAAAGTATCACCTAGGCGATGCCTTGATTCGGAGTTTTCCCCAGCCTCAAACCATGAGTGAATAAATTCCCATTAGTTAACCCAACTCATTTCAGGGAATTTGGTTAATCAGCCTAGAAAGTAAAACAGGTAATAAGGAGTTAGTCACTATGGAGCACTGGCAGATGTAAAGATGATTAAAGGGTCCATGTCTGAAAGAAACTTTAATGAGATAACATTAAGAAGAGAGAGCCAAGACCTAATGTGAGAAAAACATGCTTTGTTGTCTTTCCTCAGATTCATTCCACTCATTTGTTCACTGTTATAAGTGCTTATATTTATAGAGAACCTAAAGCGTGTCAGGCAATGTGTGGGTCCTATGATATAGAAGATACAGTCCTTCAATTAATAATATTAACAAAATAACAACTATGCTTGTGCTCAATATCAGCAAAGTACTCTACATGTATTTTCTCATTTAGAATAATATCGTGCTATAAGTTCTATCGCCCTTATTTTACAGATGGAAAATCTGAACCAAGTGATAAGTGAATCGGGGAACATGGGCAAATATGCCAGGGGTTACAATGAGAAGATGAGTAGAAGAAGCAGGTAGTAAGAACTCCTAGGTAAGCCTGGGAAGATCAAGAGATGCTGCTTGGGTTTTAAAGCAAAATCATGGACAAACAGCAGAAATTTCATACAGGAGCCAGAAAGAAGAAAGGTAGGATGATCAGCAACAGGAAGAGAAATGTGTACAGTCCCAAGTTCAAGAGAAATCATTGCATGTGTGGAGGAATCCAGGTAGCTCCAAATATCTAGAGCACAATGTGTCTGGTGAGACAAGAAATGAGCAGAAGTCATGCTGTAAATCACTGTGTATGCCATGGTAGAGTTTGGATTTTATTCAACGATGTTAAAAAATGATCATATTTGCAATTTAAAGATTATTCTGTCTTCGATATAAGAGATTAGAATAGAGGGGACAAATTGGAGGAAGGGAGGCCATGTAGGAGGCTTTTATAGCTGTGTTGGTGAGAGCTAAAGGAAATATTAAAGTGGTAGTAGAGGTGGAGAGAAATTGAAGGATCGGCCAGACAGTAAACACAAGGATTGAGAGGGCTCAGTGTCTGAAGAAGAAGTTTACTAGGATATGGAGTAGGCTTAGGGAAGGATAACATGAGTTTATTTTAGGACATGGAATGTGTGGCATAGCTCTTTTTATCCAATCCTACTGACATATCTCTCTATATCAATACTATTGATGTCTATTGGACAATTGAACATACAGAGTTGAAGCTCAGCTGAAAACTCCATGTTGAGATAGAAATGTAAGAGTAATCTACACAGAGATGTTCACTAAAACTACTGAATTGGATGAGGTCCAGTAGGAACAAAGGAAAAGAGAAGAAGTCCAAGAAAAGGTAACTTGGAAATATGAAGGGATGAAAAGCCCACAAAGGAGACTAAAAGTAGATAGACTGGAAGAAAAAAATCTAAAAGCCTGTTTTTCTTTCTTTTTTTTCCCCACAAAACACAGGTGATGAATATTTCAAGACTATCTAAGGATGCTGTTGAGAGATGAGCAAAAACAAAAATTCTCAAATCAATGTACTCATACTCCCCAACTGTCAGTACAGAGAATTCTTTGGGAAAAAGTATCTCAGAGCATCATCTGATCAATCCAACAATTCACTGGAAACAATGTTGTCTAACATAAAAATTGAGTTTAAACTAAATGTTCAAAAACTTTTGCTCTTGCAATAGGATTTTTCAGGCTATGTCCCAAGAGCAGCCTGAAGCATGAATACACTGTCTGGTACTGTTAAGCATCCCGAAACAGAAAAATTTGAGAAACACTGTAAGATAAGGACCGTAAAATCTAACTCCAGAGGAGTCATCGGTGACCTTCAGAGAGAGTTGATTCTTTGAAGTGGCATGCAAATGTGTTGTCAATCGCTGAGTTTAGGGGTAGAGGAGGAAGAGAACTTTCCAGTGCAACTGTGAGAATAGAAAGAAAAGATAAGATGACAACAGGTGGTAGCGAAGGAAGGAATCAAAAGAAAAGGGATTAATTGAGGGGATGTGTTGCTGTTTCTTTAATGATAGATAAGATTAAATGAAAAGAAAAAGGTTGATATAGAACAACACAAATTTAAATTTGATTTTAAAATACAAAGAAAATGGAGAAATCTCCTTAATAAGAACCTCAACATTTTCAGAAAATAAGGCAAGAGATTACATGTAGACAAAGAGAAAGACAAAGTTGGACTTGTAGTCTAGAGAAGATTGATGTTTTGGGGGAAAAAATGATTTCAGCTTTGTACAAATGGTTCACAAACTATTTGAATGGGTTTAATTCCCCAGCATTCTGTCAAATTCTGAGTTCTAAATGCAAAATCATTGTATATGAATTTCATTTGGAAGTGAAGTTCCCAAACGGTAATTGATCAGAATGTCATCTTTTGGTCATGTCTGAATTATCTGATAACGTATAATGATCGTTGTCATCTATAGTTACAAGTATAGAATTAAAGCAATTCGATCTTATGCTTTCACAACAAAGATATAGATATATAAAGTTCATTGACTTTAATTTCTCCAAGACTATTAATATACTTTATGGCTACATAAGAAGAGGCATATCTAAAATGCATTAAAAAGTTCCCTGTTAGCTATTGCAGTCTGATACATTTTATTACAGCAATTGGTAAGACAAGGAAGAACCTTTCATCCTTTAAAAGCCTAGTTTATATTTTATGGCATTGTTTACTAAATGTTTAATGTCTATTCTAGCCATAACACAGATGTCCTTTGAAACACCAGCTGTTTTTAAACTTTATGTACCTGTTTGATAACTGGTACACAAATTTCCAGCATTTTTTTTCAGAAAAAAAATGGACTTTTATGTCTCAAATTGTATTAAAGGTATTTACTGCGACTTTCTTTGTGAAATATTTGGAAAACCTAATGTAATAGTGTCTATATATTACTCATTCAGTTGGTAAATTTTAATCATTGTCCCTACCGCAAAATTATAAGTCAGTCTAGAAATGAAGGAATGACGATTTAAAGACATATAATGATGGGAAAAATATCTAGGTGAATAAATTGAATTTTTTAATTAGATTTTCACTTCTGATTTTAGCCACACATATTTTCTTATAGGACTCATCTATCAATTTCTCCCCTTCGCTTTTAAGAAATTGTCCACAATGAATTCTCTAAGATTTAGAATTAATGTTTTTCTTCGTTTCAGTTATATATGGTTTTGCTTTATTGATTTTCCTAAGGTGCTCATACCTTATTCTTAGAGGAGCATCTACATCAATATCATAACTCTTGCTTCACTTAGCATGTCACTAGTTGTATTATTTTCCAAAATAGTGAAAACACAAAATACTAGTATTTTCACTTAATTTCTAAACAATTAATGCAATTGCCCTACCCAAAAAGAAAATATCTGTGAACATTTCGTATGCAAGGTGTCCATATGAGGATAACTAAATGAATGTCTACAATTTAGCTCTGGTAAGATAAAGACAAATTTTGGAGCTTTAGGATTGGATATTATTCAGTTAATTTATTCATTATTAATTTTAATTTTGAAGGAGCAATATGCTATGTTCATAGACAAATAACATTTGAAATATCTACTGGCTAGATAAAAAGAATGCCATATAAATATGTGTAGATACTAAGTACAGGGCCAATATATAATCTTACCAAGGTAAGAAATCATGTTTAAACTTTTGTAGTTTTTATTTTAATCTTCATAATTTGATCCATGAATTTTCTGCAATAAGGTAACATGTTTTGAGATTCTAATATACTTGAAAATCAAGAGCAGCCATGGTTTTCCCCTTTCATTTAAATCACTTACTATCTGCAATTGAACTCTGGCAGGGCATATTGGCAACCACAGCAGTGCACCAGGGGAATCATGAAGCTAGCCTTCTAAATCTATATTTAACTATATAATCTCAGCCATGCTAATGAACCTTCCTAAATCTGATTATTCATCCTTAAGATGACAAAGATATCAACAGTTGAAGGGGAGTTCACCCCAATAAATAATTCATAGAACTTTAATTTCTCTCAAGAATGTCTAAATCTGTTTAAATATATTCACTTACTTTCTCTTTTAATTACAATTTCTGAGCAGACTAAAACATCAGAAGAAAACATTCTCAATAATTGACTAATATTGACTTGTATATTAGGTTAGTATATATTCTATGTCTTTTTTTATTTATTCATTCATGAATGCATGCTTTCTGACAGACCCTGTACTAGATTCAAAGTCAAAGAAGACATGGCCTCAGCGTTTAGAAGGTTTACTTCCTTTGGTCTGTTTTTATCAACTGTGGGCCACATGAAAAAAAATGAGTTTCTGGGCTTCCCATAATGTAATCAGTCACTGAACCATTCTTCACATGTGTGGCCAGATCAGTCAAGCTGACATTGGTCTTTAAGTACCACATAATGTGATATGGGCAAATATCCTAAGGAACAGTAAACAGTGAATTCTTTAGCAGAAAATCACCATAAATCATAAATATTGTGACATGAAAGTGAGTTCACATTGAATTATAGGGCTAAAAATGACCTTCATAGTCCTAGATGTTTACCCAGAAAAGAAAAAAAAAATGAAAAATATTTTGAAATGGGTTTTGACCCATTACAGTATGACTTTCAATCTCAGCTAGTATAATCTTCCACTAGTATAATAAAAACACTCACAGGTGTGCAAGGGTAGTTCAGTGTTAGAATTCTCACCTGCCATGCAGGAGCCCAGTAATGGGAAGGCATTCCCAGCCCATGCACTTTCCAAACAAACAAGCAAACAATCGAAAAACCAATCTAAACAAAAATTCAACAAATGGTGCTGCAATTAAGGGATACTCACATGGAAAAAGAATGAAATGTGACCTCTATCATACAGCATACAAATAATTAAATAAATAAACAAAAATAAATAAAAAACATACTTTTGCAGGCCTTCTGCTTTTAGCTAATCCAGAACAAATGGTCTTTCTCAGCTCTCACTAATTGAACTTCTCTATATTTGATAATTATTCTTATTTCTTTTTCTCATCCCCCCTCCCCTTCCTTGACCTACAGACCTCTCTTTATTTTATATCACCTCTCATTATCCACACTGGACTCTTTGTCTACTTTGGTCTTTTGTCTTTTTTGTTTGTTTGTTTCTCCTTCCCTGTATGTTTACTAAAAATACATTCTCCTCAAGAGTTCAATATCAAATTAAATCTCTTTTAGTATTCACCCTCTTGGTAATTTTATCCTAAGACTGTTGAATACATATTAATGACTGACATAAAAAATTATGTCCCGATATCCAAATAGTAGTTTCAAATATCAGTATAAGGCTGGGCATTTTCCCTTGAGATTTTGTCTAGAATGTGACTAACATAGAAGCCAAAAATTTAAGGTCTCATCATTGGCCAAGGCAACTTAGGCAGGTCACTTACCCTTGTAACCTTAATGGTCATATTGATGAATAGTTAAATTAAGACAAAACCCCTTTTCCCTAATCCCACTATCCCAGACCCAGGAAAACACATGAAACATATGTAAATCACTTTAAAAATAGTTTATCCAAAGTAAAACCTATTATCTTCTAACAAATTTCTTCTGCTCATTCTCATTTTTAAATAATTCTTTTTCTTTGTCACAAATAATAAGCTATTAAATCTTTCAATTAGTTCCCATATTATCAACTTCTTCCTCCTTCCCATTACTTTTGACTTGAACAATCATCTCTTAAATTGCCTCTCAGCCTTCAGATTCTTTCTACTTTCTTTAGTTCAAAGTCAAAGCACAGTTTCAATCCCCTTAAAGCAGAATTCTGATCACATCACTCCTCCAAAAAAAAAAAAAAAAACGTTCAATAGCCCTCCATTGCTCAGGAAGGCATGTACAGTTTCTCAGCCTGGCATTTAAGACTTACCACCAGAAAATTCCAACCAATGCTTTCCTGATTTATTTTTCTCTACCCAACATCAATCTTTGTATTCTCCACTGAAGTTGCAGTAAGACGATTTCATCCACTAGTTCTTTTCTAAAGCTTTTTACCCACAATTCAATGTATACCTGTCCATCCATATCTAGGCTAATCGTAGTAGCAAGTATTCCATTAACCCTTTCTTCATGTTCCCAGGTGGAAATCATGTTATAAATGAGCAGCCATTAATGCTATAGTTATTAATGTACCAGGGCATTTTGTGATGTATTTGTGCATTATATAATTAATCTGGGTATAGTTAAGTATTATCCCCCAATTTTACAGATGAGAATACCAAGAGTTAAATAAATTATATAATTTGATCACTTGGCTAGAAAATAAAAAAGAAGATTTGAATCTAGCTGTGTCTGGCTTGAAAGAATGTTCTTTCCCTTTATAGCCATTTGTTTCCAGGTCTGAAAGTGCCAGGAACATATGCAAAAGGGATAGAGAGATGTGAAAGATGAATTCCTACTACCTTGGTTCCAAAAAGAAGCCTTTCTCTTAAAGGGGAAAAGGAGGGTAAAGAAAGAAAGTATATTTTGAAAAAAGGGTTTTGAAAAGCACAGGAACCTCTTCTATAGGAACTACTGGGCATTTTACAAACATTTTCCTATGACTTTGACTATTTTTAAACCTTATTATATAGTAATTGCTAACCATTTTTTCTCCTTATTAGATTGACAGCTAATTGAAAGTATTTCAGAGTCTTACTCACTTTTGTGGTGTTCATAATACCCACACCTCATATGTTCCTGAATGAATGAGTCTGCTTTTATATGTAAGTATATAATATTACACAAAGAGATAATGCAAATTCAAATAATACCATTACTCTTTATTCTTCACATATAATTCTGTAGGTTGCTACTCCACATGCATTTTCTTAAGTCAATCACCAGATGCTATTTTTGTGGCTTAAAATAGAGTGCAAAGTTACAAGCCTTTAAATGAACTTATTGGAATGAAATTCAATTCTTAGAGCTACATAGTGTCTCTAGGAAAGAAATTTATCAAATTTTAACTGGGCAGCTAGATGTTAGCTTTTCAAAATGGACTGTGAAGTACTTTGTTCAAAGAAATATGGAACTGGACTTTCCTATGAGTCAGAAGAGAACATCAGGGTCTGTTGAATTTCTGTGTAATAATATGACAATCCAAATATTTATTGAACTGCTTTTGGGATGCTCCTGAAGCACAGGTGAACTTCCATTTATCTTAATATCCCCAAAGCCTCACCCAGTATCTAGTTCATAATATGCCCTCCCACAGATGTTTTTCGAATTGACTACTCATATTCCTTCTCATAAAAGAAGTAATCTTAAAATGACAAAACTCTGAAATTCTTTTTAATATGGGAAAAATCTATTTAAAAATGGTTCTCAAAGAGTCATGTTTCTTTCTCTACTCATCATACTAACATCAACCAAAATGTATTTTGCCCCCAATAGATTCCCATAAACATGAGTCATTTCAACAGGCTATGCCTCATGGAACATTTTAAATAAACTTGAAAATCAATTAGAAGAAAATGGATGTTCTGCTGTTGGTGTCAACCCTCATAAAAAAATCTTATTTCCTAACTTCCTATAACAATGCTGATCTAATTAAGTGTAGTTAGGCATTGAAAAGGTGTGTCTTAAAATGATTTATGATAAAATATACAGAAAGGGTGATTGAAAAACTATCTCCTCTCTATGTGGCTGTGAGATGTTTTTTGTTTTGTTTTGTTTTTTCCCATTTTACTTTGGAATTTAAATAACATCACATCACAGGAACATACTCTTGCTTTCAGATCTGTGGTATGCATTGCTGTAAAGATAAATTCCATATAAAGGGGCTTGTTGTACATAAATGTTTCTGGGTTATCTAAACAATGTAAGAGAGTACTCATGCTTTGGAAAGAAGAAAGAAATGTGGGGAACAAGCTGAGGAACTGTATTGGAAATTTAAATTGAAAGAATTCTTGAATGGCACTCTTAAAAATGAATGATGATCATCCTTTTACTAGAATTCTTTTATTTCATTCAACTTTTCCTTAGTTTGGAGAGTTAGAATTTTAATTTCACTTCTGGATTTGTTTTTTCTTGAGTATTGCAAGTATATTATTCTATTGAGAAGAATCTCTCATAGGCCATTTTCTCCTTCCACAAAGTATTCTCATCATTTCCAAGTTGTGATATATGCTTATATTTTTGGAAGGCCTTTGCTCAACCAAGATAACTGTAAGAATGCATATATTCTCTGAATGATCTCTGAGCAAAATTCTTCAGCTCAGATACTTTTAATGGAATAGATTCACCTCTATCTCCCATTCTGAGGTGGCCTCGATCACAGAATAAAATGGGCATTAGTCATCATATTTAACTAAGAATATTTCATAGTTAAAGAGAATAGCTTCTAGTTTGAGTCAATAAAATTCAGTTATATTTAAGTGTTTTTTCATATGGTTGATGTAAAAATTATCTTTCCTTTTTGACAAGTGGATTTATAGTTTTCTATATGCCATAATTGTGTTAGTAAATATACTTGTGTGATAATTAAATTGAAAGTTTGGTACAGGTTTTTAAATAAATAATCTTTATTTTCAGTATTCATCTTTCTAAAATAAAATGTTAGCTTTTTAATGCTTTATATCTAAAAGTACAATTGCTTATAAAAGATTGGATTCTATTTTCCTGTTAGAGTGATAGAGTAGATTTAAGTATTTGAGATTTGTTTATCTCTCGTCTAATTAATATAGACTGAGATTTTATAATTTTACATATAGATAGGTTTTGAAAAAGTTTTTCAAAGAATGTAAAATGTTTGTCTTGACTATGCTCAAATTTTTTGACTGATATCCTGAGACTGGCTTTCTAAGTATTTATAAAGAAAAAAATTACCCTTGTGCTCACTGCAAAATATTGAAGAAATAAACTTTTTAATGTATCAGTGCCTTGACCAGGTAGATTTGCCAGGCTTTACTGAAGTTTTATGTAGTATTGTAAACTTTGCAAATGCAGTAACTGGGAATCCATTTATTAGGCCTGAAGAGTGTTGTATCTAAAACTCAAGTAAAGTAATGCTACTGTGCCTAGAATCGTAACAAAATATTATTTAGTTTAGTTAAACAGTGACCATTCAAAAAAAATATTTGGTGGGAGGAGAAGGATTAGATTGAGTTAGTGATATTTTTAGAGTAAGTTTTATGTGATGATTTATAAATAAATTTTTTAATTAAAAAAGAATGCACATATTTGCACAATTTTATAATTTTAATATCTTGATTTCATATCAACACGAATTTATGAAGCATCTACTGTTTTCCAGGCATTGAGTATACATTAAGCAACTCACAGTCTGGTGGCAGAATCTAGCAGGGAAAGGACAATCACAACACAGTCTGATAAGTGCTATATTTGTCTCTTTTACCAAATGCAGTGAGAACATAGAAGATGAGGGTGAAAATAACATTGCAGAGGAACTGACACCTTTATAGGGTTTTGAAGAATAAATAGGAATGTTCCAGATGGCAAGGTAGGGAAAAGATAGATCCACATAGTCTCATTTAATAAATCATGGAATATCAAAAAAAAATTGTCATCAAGAGGTATCTGTAAGTGACAGTAGCTGAGATCATGGAAGACCTTAATTTTCAGGTGATTTTATTGCTTCTAGTTTTACCTATGATCCCCACAAAAAGCATGACACCATGAGGCAGGTGTGATTACTTCCAATTTCTAAAACTCAATAAGAGCTGTGGCTTACCCTGAGTCACACAGGAAGCAAATAACTTGGTTTGGGACTAAAACTCTTCAGAACAGTTCATCTCTCATTCTGTTACAAAATTCTCCTCTAGTTCTCATTCTTACAAGTTGTATATTCAGGCACAAGGATGCACAGCAATGAAAGGCAAAAAATAAATAAGTAAATAACTGGAAATTTTGGAATCAGGGAATCCGGAATCTGAAACCCAGATCCGATCCTAGTTGAGAGATACTGAGCAAATTACTTAACTTCTTGGAAACTGTTTCTTGTTCCGTCCAATGAAAAGAGAACTTCCTAATTTACAATATAGTAAAACATCATATTCCCTAGCACATAATAAATAACTCATGGTAGCTATTATGATTCATGTCACTATCCATATTATTTTTATTTTCTTATTATCATATGCATATCTTTCAGAGAGAGTTGTCACTCTCTCCTATGTTCTACATACAAAAATTGTGTAACCTCCTTCAAGATACTGCATTAATTCCTCAAGAATAAAGAAATATTTATGTATCCTCAGTGCTTAGTTCCATGGTCATTTGAGGTTAAAGTAAAAATAAATTTGAGAGGCATGAACATATTATTGTCATCTAATAATCATGCAATATAAATAATATTTGTTATATTTTGTGATTTATCCTAGATGATAAATTGTTTCATGAGATTAAAATCTAAGATCTTCCTGCCCTTCCTCCAATGAATTAGCTAACTAACCCTCCAAACCCCACCCCAAAATCTGCCTCACAAATAAAGGAACTGTTTGTGAGAAAGAGATTTGAAGGTGAAATCATTTTTTTAGAGACCTAAAGAAACTTATAAGAATAACTTGAAATTTAGGTGACTATGAACTAGAATATAAAAACAAAAGGGCCCTTAGAAAATATTTGTTTTGTTCATAGTCTTATAGCAAAAGAAAATTTTCAAGAATCTATTCCGACCAAAAAATTAAATATGCTTGAATCAGTTCCTAGTAGAAGCAAATATTGTAGAACCAATGCTAAAAAACTAATACTAATGGAGCATCACTCAATTTCACTTCGACTCATATATGCAGTTGATTTTGCAAGTGCTCTGAAGCAATCCCAGATAGGCTTGGTGGTAGAAATATTTGCCAAAGCACCTGATGTGGTAAAAAAATTTGCTGGCATTACATTAAAACAAATTATTTTGTTTTTGTTGTTACAGATTTGTCATTTACAGAACATGGACAATTGTGGATGTATTAATGTATTATATATCAAGCTATTTATGGCAAAATATATATAAATGCCCCAAATTACTAATAATGTCCGAATTTGTGCAGACCTCAACCCTGAAATAATTTCAATTTTCATGACCATTGCCTGAAAATGGGATATGTTAACATTCTAAAATGTATCTCTGTAAGTAGAAATACAATCTTCCTTCATTTATATTGAAGTAGAAATAAAGACTTTTCACTATGAAAAGTTTTATTGTATAATCCAGCAATGGAGACTCAAATTAATGATGCTCTAAGCTAGAGCAATAAAAAATAATAAAATTCAAAATATGAGTATACATTGTGGTGATAAAATTAGAGACATGGTCTGTCCTGTGTCAAATTAAAAGTGGGTCAGAACTTATGTAATATAGTGTAGACTTGTTAAAGTTATCACCCTATTACGGTGGGGTCAGCTAGACAAGGGAAAAGGACATTGCATCTCAAGTCACTGCTGCATCTCACTGAAGCTGTTTGGAGAAAGGAGGGTCCTCTGCTGAACCTTGATCTACTTACATAATAATGTGATGTGGTTTATCAAATGGTATAAATATTAACTTGGGAAGCTGTAAGTAGATTTCTGGAATAGTAGGGAAAAATCAGGTAAACTTGGATTAAAAGAGGAACATGGAAAGGAGAGAGAAAAAATTTGCGGTGTTCCTGTGAATTTACTTCTCTATATTATCCCAAGATTTAGTAGAAAATCTACTGGTAGATTTATACTAGTGGATGTTATAAAGTTAACATTATACACATTTCAATCACAGGAATAGTAGTAGTAGTAGTAGTAGTAGAAAGGAAAGTATTATTCAAAACTTGGTCCTTTCATAAGTTTTCTTAATACTAATTCATGTCAGTGAGGGCTGATTTGCATCCCTGTTAGAAGTGGGACCAAGGTACAAGTCTTTCTACCAAAGATATTAAAAAATGAGCTCAGAATCCTCTTAGGTTAATTGTTTTTCTGTGGTGAAAATCTGTCAGAGACTTGGTCACAGAATGAGTGTTATCTCTCTTGGGACAAAGTGTACAAGCCTGGATAAGTGTACAAAAATCTTGGGATTTGAGTGAGCTCAACTTATTCAATTTATATCTGCCAATATTGTTTAAATATATGTAGCATATTTGGTTCTCGAGATTTGGCTCTTTTTCTCCTTTATTTTACTTGTCAAATCATCGTTCTTAATGCACATAAACTGGAAAAAGGGGAGGGATAAAATAAATAGTGAAAAGTTAACATTATATACATTTCAATCAGAGGAATAATATCCTTGGCTTTTACCAAAAAGCTTTTTATCTCTTCCCCAAAAGTGCCAGTTGTGGGGTTACATGAGGAGAAAACCTACATATGGGTGCTTCCATCCATGTCACTAAACAGCAATATGAAAAAGAGTTCACATCCTGTTTTGATTCTATGCACTTGCCTTCATACTGCCTGTAAAAATTAAGCCAAAATGATATGAAAACTGAATGGATAAGGACCAGGACAATGGCAGAGACCATAATTACTTAGAATTTCAGTTGTTATTGAAAAATCTAAGTTAAGTTTATTACACAATCATTTGTAGTTGGGAAAACGAAAAGGATAATCTGTACTTATGGGTATGTTTGTGTGTATATGCATATTTTTAATAGGAATAATTAAAATGACTATTATGCACATTTTTACAGATACCAGCTTTTTTCTCATGTTTTGGAACCAGATCATCATTTATATTTCTGACTTAAGCAGAAATATAACTTAAACTAGGGTTAAAATGATGAAAAAGGGGAGAAATGGTTACATGTTGCCGACAAATTTAAGCTTTTATGCCAATACTAATGTAACTAGCGGCTAAGTTATTTGCACATTGGGCCATTGTCAAGAAGTACTTCAAATTTTTAGTTGTTACAAAAATGTTTTCAAGAAAAAGTAAGAGAGAGAGAAAGTGAGAGAGCTATCCAGGTCTACTTAGACTAATCCAGTATGTTCAAGTGAGAAAAGTTTACATTCAAGCAGCACATCATTTAATTTAAGCCATTTCCTGACCTAAATAGAAGCTCTGGTATAAGTAAAGATGTTTCAATGAATATTTTCATAAACATAAGAAGTGATGAGGCAATGTATAATAAAATAATTCCAGCAGCTCCTTGAGCAATTTAAAGGATTAGCATATTTATACTGTTGCATTTATTTATACCTTATGCTAAGCTAAGGTACACCAACGAGATATGATAGGAAGAAATATATTTCTCTGTGCAACAAAATAATCAAATTACACTAAAGATTATAAAAGAGGAACTGAAGTAGATGGATATAAGAAAAGAAGGGTTTGTTGGTATAAATACCATAATTTTTCCCAAAGTCCATTGCAATTTAAACACACAAAAAGACTATTTTTCTCTGTATTAGGACTTGCTAAATATTTTATGACAAATTAAAAATGTTATCCATATTTTCTTTCAGAAATCAAAAGGCAATTTGAGACAATATGTAAATAATTTTCAGAACATGTCTAGAATAGGAGTGCAGGAAAAGCATCTATTTGGTCAAACATGCAAGAATCTGAGGACTCAAAAGTAAATATTTTCAAAAGGGTGCTGTAATTATATTTTTTGTGAAAAATCCTCTTGGTAAGATCTCCAAACTGAACACTAGGTTCTCTGCAGGTCGAAGTCTGCAAAGTGATTTCTCTTTAGTTTGTCCAGAGTAATATGGACGCACATTTATCTTGGGACAGAAGTGAGCCTTTTGGACAGCTTAAAGCTGTTGTATCAAGCACTAACCCTCCATATAAACAGTGGTTAGGTCATTAGTAAATAATTAATATTTCTCCTGGATTGATTTTCTTCTGAAAAAAAATTGAGCTTAGTTTTTTGAACTAATTCTTATTTGAAGTTTATCTCTCCAAAAAAGATGGGTAAAAGTTTAAAATAATACCTTTGTTACATTTAAAATTATTTTTAAACCCAAATTGAGTCTTTAGTAAGTTTTGTTTTTCTTTACTATAAAAAAATAATAATTTCGGACACTGAATTCTTGATGATATAGCAAAGGTATATTAATCATCACTAAATATGAATAAAACATAATTATTCCCTTAAGTGTTAATATTATCATGAAATGCAATGGAGACTGAATTCAAAAGGTTAAAATGTAAGAAAGTATTTTCAGGTAATAAACAGGTAAATTTAAGCTTCCACTTACTCATGCTCTGGAATTTCAGGGTGATAAGGATAATGTACTGGGCAGTAATTAACAAAACTAGCTTTTATGCTTGCAGAATAAAGGGGTGGGAGTTCCACATTACTGTGCTATCATTTAATCACATTTTCTGCCTCCTTCACCAGATTTTTTTCCTCTTCTATTGTTAACTTCTAACTCAAAATAGTTTTAATAGTAAAATTAGAGATTAGGTAGAATAATTTTCTCTTGCTCATGTTTTATCCAGAAACCTTACAAATGATAGATTGGGAAATAGAAAAAAATTCTAACAGCTCACCTAATACAAAGTGCTTAGTAGTTATTAAATAAAATAAGATTATATATAGTTTGTATTTACATACATATATAGGAAATATCTGCAGAACACACTTTAAATACTATTATTCTCTTTTTACTGTTTCCATCCCAATTGACATAAAATGCCCCCTCCTTAAAGTGATAAAACTCAGGAAATAAGAGTCTACTTTTAGTGTGACATAAGTACTTGTCAGGAAAATTTCAAGGTGCTAGTAAAATGATTTTCACATAGACAATAAAATAATGAACTTTTCTTAAAGATTGCAATTCATTGTGTGTGACCATAACAATAACAAAGTGATACAAGGAGGACCTGAATAAGTATTGAAATACCGATTATTAAACTAGATAGCTCCTAGAAACTTTCCATATCTGTTATTCTTTTATAAAATGATTAAGAGAGAAAGTATTTTATACTGAAAGTAAATATTTAAAACATAAAAATGGAGAGAATAAATCTCAGCAGTTATATATTTTACTTTAATATGTTATAGCTATGTGGAGAGCACATGTCTTCAAAAGAATCGTGAATATTATGTTCTTTATAGACTCTCAAACCCAAAATAGTAAATATTTACATATGCACATATTTATATTAATATAATTCTACTACTTTCTATTTCTGTCTAACACTAAAGCAGATCATTCTATTTATTCAGTCTTATATTTCTGGTCCTCTTAAAGTTTACGTTGCATTAGAATTTTTTTCTCTAAAGTTATAAGTTCACTTTTCGTTACAATGAAAAGACTAATATGTTTGCATCATGTTGTCTAAGCTCCTGAATTTTGAATTTGTGTCTGTAATCGTCCATCTTACTGAATTCCTTAAAGTTTCGAGTGATTTTTTTTTTTTTTACATTTTCCCTCTAGACACTAACGTTTGCAATCATATTCCCAGGAAAGAGAATGATAGATTCATTTCTTTTACATTATAATTGGCTGCACAGATTGTGCACGGAATACTGCAATTCAGTTCCTACTCTCATATCGTCTTCTCCTCCCTTCCCCCATCCTACTTTTGCTCCATCTTTCTTTTCTATATTTTTCTTCTTACACCCCTGGTTCTACCTCTCACCGTTTTTCTTAGGTAGATTTTTCGGATACTGCCACCAACCGTGATGCTGGCATGTGGCATGTTTGTGCTCACTATAAATTTTGTTGTCTTTAAAATCTGAATGGAGTTTGTCTATTTTCAAACATTTACTTAATATCTATTAAGATGCATGTATTATTAGATCAAGGCACCTATGAATAAAGTTAATTATATAAATCTAATTCTTAATATTAAAACAAATTTGAATTATTGGAAATACATTTATTTTGTTATTTTGTTAGGACATTTGATTAATACATTATGGGATTATATTTTCCAGTATTTCAATTAGGATTTTTTGCATTAATATTTTTAATGTAAACTTGATCTCCAGTTTTCTTCCTTTGTGCCACCTTTAGAAGGCTTTGCTATAGAGATTTGACTGCTATACTAGAAAGATATGGGAAACGTTGCTTCTTTCTCTGTCCCTTGGATAAGCTTAAAAATAGTATCTATTACTTTAAGTTTTGATATATTTGACAGGCTTTGATATATTTAGCAGGCATATGACAAATGCATATTTTGTTATTTCCCATGTTTATATTTTCTATTTCCCAAATCAATTTTTATAATTTATATTTTCCTACAAATGTTTATTAAATACAGGTTTCCAAATAATTATGACTAGGGTTTTGAAATGCATTTTCTTCCAATTCTTTAGTGGTAATCTTTAATCCTTCTGTTGATTAAAATTTTACATATTAATGAGTTTTTTCTTGACTGTATTAATTAGTTGTTCAAATGGTTTATTGGTTTCTTTAAAGAATAATTCTGTCAATTCTATTGTTTACTTTCGAGTTATTTAATTTCTATTTTTATCTTCATGTCCTTCATTGTTCATTATTTTTAAAATTTTCCATTTATTTATTTTCTTTAGAATTTTTCTGTCAATATTTATTTATTCCAATTAACATGTTTACTGGTTTGAATTTTTCTATGCATAAAGTTTTGGACAGAGCTGACATGTAATATGTTTGTTGTTTTCTAGGTAGCTTTAAATTGAAGTATTGTTTTCTGTATAACTCATGAGATTATTTTCAAATATTGTTTGTATTACCATTTTTAATATCTTTTCTATTGTCATCATAGTCTACATTTGAATTAGTGCCAGAGAATATAGTATGTATTAATGGACTTTTACATTTTCTTCTATTGACTGCTGTTTATTTTTGTCTTTTTTATTCTAATATATGATTGGATTTTAAAAATAGGTCCACTTATGCATGGGAAGAAATCATATTGCCTATTTATAGGACGGATAGATAGTTGATAGATAAATGGATAGATAGAGAAGAAAACAGTTGCTGAACAACCTTTGAAGGAAAAAAAATAAGCTTTTATGTTATGAGAAAGGATCGTCGGCTTACATAACCAAATACTTATTGTCAGTTAATCCAAATGATAGAAAATGCCAAAAGTAACTACAGTCTAAACTAAAGTCTAAAACAATGTCTCACAAGCATACTTTGGTGTTTTAATAAAACACTGTTTATACTTTCCCTTTTAAAAATAGAATATGACCTACCTGAAGTATAGGTTGTATGCACTTCAAAAATATAATTATCTCCTTATGTTAAAAATAGCAATAGTAAGAGAATAAATGAATAGATTTACCAACTCCTTCAAAGTAAATTTGCCCTCTGT
Source organism: Myrmecophaga tridactyla (assembly GCA_004026745.1). Classification (NCBI taxonomy): domain Eukaryota; kingdom Metazoa; phylum Chordata; class Mammalia; order Pilosa; family Myrmecophagidae; genus Myrmecophaga; species Myrmecophaga tridactyla. Next base: position 8,243 of record PVIY010020163.1, on the reverse strand, counting down.
TACCCTTTTGGAATAATAGAACGACAGGTTCCATAGAATCAAATGCTTTCAATTACTCATGCATACAAGTAGTGTCATTATTGCAATATGTGTCCACTGTAGATACATCATTTTGCTTTGATTGCTCAGAGAATGGGAAGAATATATATAATATACAAGTCTGCATTTATTAAACTGAATGCAAGCTCTTTAGTCTTCAACATTCTACAAATCCATTTACGTGTTTATTTCCAGGGAGAGCCATCATGCCAATAAACAATATTGCTAAGCTAATTGTTCTCTTTCCCAGACAGCAAAGAAAAAAACAGTTAAAACATTTTGAAACACTTTATTACAAATGCTTTGATGTATTGAAAAGATACTAGTTAAATTAATATGTGGTGATACTCCACAAAATTGAAAACTGGAGCAAAAAAGATGAAAATAATATTATAAAAGCATAGTCCTCATAAATGTGTGAGAAATAGCCTTCTTAATCAAATTACATAAAATTCATTTGGGTCAAATTTAGAACCAAATTGTCCTTGAACTAGAAAAAAATCACTGGAAAGAACCTCACTGACTTTTAATTATTATGGATCAAGTGTGCAAATTAAAATTTAGCCTTTTAAATCCTCCTGGGTCACTAGAGATTTTCACGATCCCTTAAAATTCTCACTCCTGTTTGTACAGATTACACACTGCCTCCCTCTATCTCACCCCCAGCACTGGATTAAGCAGTACACTTAGAGGTTGATTATATTTATAATCACATTTATGTAGATAGAATTCAGTGACAAGGGTTCAAATTTAATTTTTCCAACATAACATAGAGAATGATTTTATAAGGGCTGATAATTTTTCACAGTTTGCAATCGGAAATGTATAATATTCAAATGAGATATGCAAGTGAAACTGAAGATTTGGAGTTCTGCTTTTCTTTGTGTGGATATGCAGCTGCTAAAGATAACAGCTAGTTAATTCCCCTTACAATTATGAAGAGGGAAAAGAACTGCACATTTTTTTTCACCCACAGTCTACAAAGTTAAGATTTACCTTAAATATGAGAGACTTTGATTTTTCACTGTGGTATGCTGCCCTTTGGAATAACTCTCAATTTTGGAAAATAAAATTTACTCCTGAATCCAAAATTATCTTATATGTGATAGTTTAGAATGTAACTGGAATTTCATGATATGATGACTCCAGAACCCCCAAATTGTGACATGCATAACCATTGGAGGAAAATTCACTTTTAATTCCATGAGCCACACTTCACATTTTCCTCTTAGACCTGTGTTGGCCTCTTTGAGCTTAATGCATAGAAAATGTCCAATAGGAAGAAGAGCAAGATATTGTTTATCTAAAATTCAAGATAAAATTGTCCTTTTGAAGTTTGGGGTAAAAATACCCTAATTTTTCATTATTTTTCTCATAGTTGTCAATAGGACACTAAAATCTAAAGTCTTAGAGAAGCCAAAAAAAAATTCTTTGTAGTAATTGAAACATTTCTTTAGTCTTGATAGTGTTATACTTTTTAGGGGTGGGTGCGCTATAGAGGTTCAAATCACTAGCCAAGACATTTTGGGTATCTTCCAAATTCGCTTTTATTTGCCCATTCAAGGAAGTCTACATTTTCTAAAGTGTCATTTGCCTAGCAAAATATTAAGGACAAATTGGGCAAAAAGAGTAAACCCTAGCATCTCACAAACCAACCCAAGAGAACAATCTAGCAAGACCTCCCTTGGTTGTAACTCTTTATTTTTCTCTTTGGCTGTGCTGCTAGAAGGTGCAGTTTAAATGTGCATTCCATGATGACTCTCCAGTACACAGAACATTGTAATATGCCAAGGGCAACCTATTAACATTACCCACAATGTTATTTTATTCTTTATTTCCTTCTTTTACCTGCACTAGTATATTTCTGCTGCTTTTTTATTATCATTAGTAGCAGTACTATATCATTTCGGTCAGCCTTATCAGATCCTTGTTGAATCCTTGCCAGATACATTATCAAATTGCTGTAATCTGGCATGCACTAAAGAAAAGCCCGTGCCTAGAAAGTTATCAGGATCTAAAGCTGAGGGGATAGAGTGCACAGACAAAGGCAAGAGGGGACCCAAGCCAAAGAGTCTACGTATATCCTCAAATTAATTAAGACTCACTGTTGTATACAGGTGACACCAGAGAACTGTCATTGAAATGTCCAGGTACCCTTATGTGAGGGTCACCAGAACTTTTAGGTTCTTGTTACATCCAATGGTTTATACTTAGTAAAAAAAAAAAAAAAAAAATTGCAAGGCTGAAGATTTGTGTGTCCTAAGAGAGCCAAATCCCATTCTATTCTCATTCATTACCTCTTGCATACAGATAATGAAAGCATTCAACAGGTCAGATGCTGGTCTCTAACTTCCTCAGGTCAGTCACAGCTTACCCATCAGTTGAGAAGGGATTGCTATTTAACGGAATGAGGGGGTGTATTTCTAAATTCAGGCTCTTCCCCTTAATTCCTGCCACCATATCAGCAATTATGTCATCAGAGATGGCAGCCTTGGTGTCAAAGCCCTAAAACTTTTTTTTTTTAAATATTGTATGGCAGTGTCATATTTCATTAGTTTCCATGTGTGTATCCCATTATTGCAGCACCATTTGTTGAATTTTTGCTTGTTTGTCTGTTTCTGTTTTTGTTTGTTTTTGGGGAAGTGCATGGTGTGGGAATCGAAACTGGTTCTCCCCCATGGTGGGCGGAAATTCTACCACTGAACCACCTTTGCATCCCACCCTGAGGTTTTTGAGACCTCTGCTAGAGACACATTTTGACAGACAAATGTCCCACATTGATTCCTTATGACGTGTTTACCACACATAATATTATTTAAAAAAATGTTTAAGTTTGGGTATCAAAATAATTCTTAGGAGATTTGGTTACTGAGTCAAACATTATCATGTTATTAAAAGCGGAGCTAGTTTGAAACCTTATTTGACTGCCTCCAAAGTCCTATTCCTATGAATTTACCAGGGAGTCAGTTGTCTGATGGTAATAGTGAGTGAATGGGGTAAAAATAGATGGATCAAGAAACAATTCCTGCTTTTTCTTAGGAATTAGCAAAAACAGTGATGAGTATGTTCTTCGCAGAGGAAAGCATGTCTTTTAGGTATGAGAGGCACTTTTGGAGAAAATGGGAAAGTCCTTCGGTATGACAAGGGCCTGGATGGGTGTAACTCGATCAGTAGAGAGCACATCTGTGGGGTGGAGAATGCTCAAACAGAAAGTTAGACTTGACTTCAACCTGAGGGTGATCTGAGACATTGATGGGTTTTCCTAAGATTTGCATTTTATGGGATGTGTTTAGCTGCTGTTTGGAGAATTGGAGAGTAGAATGGAGATCAGGAAGGAAAGTTAAATTACTATTGCAGAAATAGCCAGCAGCAGGGATATATATTTTCTCTATATTTATTATCTTGTTAGGAAATTGCTCTAGGTACATGTTATGAATAGGACAAAATTAACCTAAATATTAGAAAAACATTTAATCATTGATGAGGCAAGACATTCATTCTTTCATCCTATATTCTCTACAGTATGAGTATGGTATAGTGTCACTGCTTTGATTTCCTAAGAAAGTTGCTGAATCCCATGGCATCACAGTGACCTCACAAGAGCGCTGTTGGATATTTTAAGTATTCAAGGGAAGCACAGTGGCTTTTGTTAAATACCAGAGGTACTACGATACAGTGATAGTTCACAGTTGTATCATTAGGTTGTACCAAAGTCCTTTTGATGATGCTCTTACTTTGCGAATCTGGGTCTTGGGTTTTGCTATGATAAAAAAGCAAGTACAAGACACAAATCATTACAGAACAGAAAACAGGGGTGGTGGTGTCCAATGTCATTCCAAGGTTTGAGAAGGTGTATAGTGCCAACTGGTACACACCTCCTACTAACAAGTAATTGTTGTGAGTAAAGTAATTGTTGTGATTAAAGAATGAAATAAAAAAATTTCTTTTCATATATTATATTGTTTTTCCAAATGGCTACTAAGTTATTAGAAGCATGAATATTTATGAAGTTGTTTGGACTACTCACTTAAAGAACAGAAATTTTAAGTATTCTTTTGGCCTAGGGACCCCAAGACATAATCACTGAGACTTTGAAGTCTCCATGAATGAGGGGAAAGTTTCAAATACCGGTTCTATCACTTAGCTATTTGGACCTAGAGACAGTTAATTAATGCATCTAAGTTTTATTTTACTTACTTGTATTAATGAAAAGATCTATATATTACTCCTACAGTTTAGTTATGATTTTTGAATAAATGAATACATGTGCAGTGCTTAGAGGCATCTGTATAAGCTACCTTTATTATTTCAAAAGATGGTCATAGAATTTTCACTATTGGACAGGCTCTGAGGGTGGAGCAATAAATAAGACAGGCAGAGCTGCTGGTTTCATGCAGCTTACATGACTTGGATGTCACTAGATGGGGTGGTGGCAGGGGTGGGGGTGGGGTGCCAGATTAGATCATATTCCAAAAAACAATAAGCAGCAATTTTGGTGTAGGGCAGTGTCACAGTGGCTCAATGGCAGAATTCTTGCCTGCCATGCTGGAGACCTAGGTTCGATTCCTGGTGCCTGCCCATGCAAAAAACAAAAACAAAGATATAAAACCTTTGGTATAGGGACTTTTTAACATAAAAAAAACCCAAAACTTTGCTTTCTGCTAATATTAAAGTTTAACATTCATATAAAATTATTTGGTTTATGGTATAAACTTTATCACTTCAAATATGAGATATAGGTGCTTGAATTGAGCCAAGCCTTGACAAAGTTTCTCAAAAGAGTTGTAAAAATGAACAAAAAATGTGCTATTTGACAGGGAATTGATTCAGTTGTCTAGTTGATAAGAGTATTTAAAGGCTATAATCAAGCAGTAGAACTCATATCTGCATTATTTAGCTAGCATAGCAGGGGAAAGAGAAATTGTGAGTACATTTTTAAAATCAAAATATTGTTATTTGGTTATTATATTTTTGTTCCTTTTTTCTTACTATTTTCTTTCTTTCTCACAGTCTTATGTGTAGTGCTCAGAAGTTGGATGCAGTACTCCTAACTTATCATTTTATAACCCTAGAGTACAATCGAAATTGTCCAATTCATAACTGGGTACAAAATTTAAAGCTACTTTTTCTAGGAAAAAAAAAAAGAGGAATGTTGGATAGAAATATCATCTAAGTGACATAAAAAACATAGAGTCATCATAGTAAATGGTATATTTTAAAAGAACAAAATGTCAAAACTGGCTGTGAAGAGAGACCATTCATAAAAAGTTAGAAATACTTGTTATACCTCCTAGTGGTTTTGGTTGATCTTGATGAGTTTTTAAACAATGTCATATTTTTGGCCCTGAAATATTATGTGCCCACCCAAAAAATTCTGCAGAGGATTTAAATTGTAGTCTTGAGAAAGTTTCAATTCATTTGAAAAAAATACAGAGAACACTCTGTACTGTACATAAGAGCAATCGATATTTTTGGAAACTTTGGCTTATTAACTGGTAGAATAATTGATTGAATTTATTGTTTCAGATCCCACAGTGTGCAATTTCTAAGTTCTGAAAAATTTGGTATGTATCTCAAAACCAGTATTTTCTACAAAATCTGCTGATTGTGGTTCAATTAAATGTATTGCTGAACTTTTAATGGACATCTCCCAATTTAGTGTAGAAGGCGAAATTCTAAGGTGACCTCAAGAGTCCCCACTTGCATCTCCTCCTCAACGTATACATACCCACTCTGTATAATTGCCTCCCCTTGAGTGTTAATGGAACCCTTGAACAGAATGTACCATGCAAAAGTCATTGCAGAATTGAAACGGGAGTGATGGTGTCCAGGGTTTGAGAAGCTATACAGTGCCAACTAGTACATACATCCTGTTTACAAGTAATTGTGATTAAAGAATGAAATAAAAATACCATTTTCTTTTCAGATATGTGTATTGTTTTTCCAAAAGGCTACTAATATTCTGCTTGAAAAACAAGTCCGTGAAATTGCCACAGTTTTATAGATGAGGCTCTATGATTAAAGACAAAGGATTTTGTTATCATATAGCAGTGGCATGAGCTTCAGTTTACACTATTTACTTGCACCCAAGGTTCCCAAAAGGGCAAGGAATGGATGAAGTGGATGCAATAAAGTAGGTGTTCATCACATCTGGCAAATCCCTGAGATGACTGATCCCCGATATTTTCTAATAGGCTCAAGAAAAAAATTTCAACATTTGCTATTTTCCCTGGAGGGAACTGATTCAGTTGTCTAACTGATAGGAGTATTTAAAGGCTGTAATCAAACAGTAGAAGAACTAAATATCTGCATAATTCAGTTAGCATAGTAGAGGAAAGGGAATATTCATTGGCCTAGATAGTAAACAAGCCTGTTCTCTGCCTTAGAGGGAAATACTGTCTCTTATTTTCTAAAGCTGTTTACTGAGCAAATAGCCTTATAAAGTGAGAAAGAGTTTCTGTTCACATTGGGCTGAGGTGGAGAGGAGGGGAAGTAGAAAATCATATATTACATGGCTTCAAACTTTTTGTTTTCAAATATCTTTTTTTTTATTTTCCCACACTAATTAATTATAACACCCTAAATTCCATGACAAATAGAAACTGGAAGGCCAGTTTTTGGAAATACATATTAGAACAAGGTACCCATAAAAATTAACGAGATCCTGAACTCTAAGCATAAAATAAGCATTGAAACAATTTTAAAATGTTTCCCATGTATGAGCCAACTTTATAACAACAGTTTTAAAAACATTTCTTCTTGAGGACATTAAATATTACACATTCCATGAGTCAAACTTAGACCTATGCATTAGGATCTTTAGGAGGAACAACCAGGAAATTTAACTTTAGAAAGTTCCCCGGTGACTCTGTTCTGCAGACTTGAAGAGAACTTGAAGGTCATCCAGCTGTGAGGGATGATCGCCAAGTGCCTGAATAAGGCCTGGAATTGAATCCAGGGGACTTGTATATGACCTCAGTTGGGGTTCAGTGGAATTGTAATTATAATATTGAAAGAGTACAACAAATACAAAGCTTCAATCTGTGTGACAAGAGTATATTAAGAAATAGCACGCTGTCTAAATAGCATCAGGGAAAGGAGAGTTAAATGAACATTGATTCTTGTGGTTTCAAGAAGGAAATAGGCAATTTATTAATAGATATATACTTTGACTATACCCCTCATATTCATAGATCACCTCACTTTGGATTCATGCTCATCTGATTAAAAATGAATTCTCCCAAGCATTTTGAAGTGCCCTGGATTGCAGACTTAACCCAAGGTCAAGCAATATTTTAGATTCCTCCACTTTTGGAGGTTCATGCCACCATCCACTCATACCTGTTCCCAACCTTCTGATAAATCTGCCACATTTCTTGATGGATTTTGTTATCAAATTCATAATCTTCTTCAACCCAAGTTCAATAAATGAGAAATTTAATATACAAATGAAAGAGATATCTCTAAATTTATAAATGCACACCAATGACTTCCAAATTTATAGCTTCATATCAGGCTTCTATTTTGAGCTCCCAACATGTACACAGTACTATAACTAGTCAATATTAAATTCTGGTCTAAAACTTGATCTTTTTCAAAACTTTCCTCATTCTGACCTTACAGCAGTTGGGTTAGCCACTCATGCTGTCACCCTCTAGATCACCTAGATGCTGTCCATCTCAGAACTTTTCATTCTAATATCCCTTTATCTGACAATGAACTCCTATCTTTCCAGATCATATACTCTTTTTTTTTCCCCACTGTTTTCTTTTCTCATTAACTTCATCTGTGTTTATCCAATTCATTATCTCCCCCGCCCATTTCTGGGTAAAAGTCCATTATTTCTTAGATGCTTTGATCTTCTTCCACTATATTTGCCTAATCATAACTTCATATTTTCTTCAGTCCAAGCATCTGTATTATTCATTCACAATACGGGCGATTAAGACATTTCAGTATAATCACAAAACATAACTTTGTACTACTACAAATTTTTGGTGTCCTACTACTACAAATTTTTGGTGTCCAATTCATCTGTTGAAGATGGAATTTTCTTCATATTGTACTCTCTCCACATGATTTCCAATAAGGCTCAAACTAATTCTATACAGTAATGATGAGTCTAAACTCCAGATCTGTATACTCAGTTATCTATTCAATATGAACTCTCCCACTTGGAGATATAAAATGTACAAGAAGCTCAA
>PVIY010020162.1:20677-44594 GCA_004026745.1 Myrmecophaga tridactyla | reverse complement strand
AACAAAAGAACAAGCAATCCAATTATAAAATGGGCTGAAGATATGAATAGGCATTTTTCTAAAGAACAAATACAGATGGTTCAAAATCACATGAAGAGATGCTCATTTTCACTGGCTATAAGGGAGATGCAGATCAAGACTACAATAAGAGACCACCTCACACCTTTAAGAATGGCTGCTATTAGACAAACAGGAAACTATAACTGTTGGAGAGGATGTGGAGAAACTGGGACACTTACGCACTGCTGGTGGGAATGTACAATGGTGCAGCCACTATGGAAGACTGGCGGTTCCTTAGGAAACTAAATATCAAGTTGCCTTATGACCCAGCAATAGTACTTGATATATACCCAGAAGAGCTGAAAGCAATGACACAGACATTTGCACACTGATGTTCACAACAGTATTATTCACAATCGCCAAAAAATGGAAACAACCAAATGCCCATCAACAGAAGAGTGGATCAACAAAACGTGGTAAGTATAATACGATGGAATATTACGCAGCAATAAGACAAAATGACATCGTGAAGCACATGACAAGATGGAGGAGCCTTGAGGACACAATGCTGAGCGTAATTAGCCAAACATAAAAGGACAGACACTGTATGACTCTACTTTTATGACCATGGTAAAGGTAAAATCAGAGGTTTATAATACAGAATACAGGGGACTTAGAGTTACATGGAAGCTAGAGATGGGTGAACAGTTAGCTGAGGAGGTTGAACTCCAATGTAAGGGAACAGATAAAAGTGAAGGTGTTCTCTAGTGCGCCTATAATATTACCTAATTGAAAGTGAACGTGATTGGAAGGGGTTGTATAGACCTATATGTGCCACAGATTAACACTAGAATTACAAATATGTTCTTGCAAGAACTACTTCAAAGGTATGATTTGTGTACAAAGTGTGTTTAAATCCAGGTATGGAGGAAAACTGTATTGCATGCTGTGGGCTATGTTTAACATCAGCAGTACCATACAACAAGAGGAAGGGTAAATAATTGGGGGAAGGGAAAAGAGTTAAGGGGAGGTTTAGATCTCCTATTTGGTGAGGGTGTGTTTATTGGTTATCTGACTCTTGGGAAAAATGAAATTGTCTAAAATTGAGAGTGTTGACGGACTGTGGACTTTGGACATTATACATGATCCCTAACGAATGCAGGTGGCTCAGGATGCAATGACTGAGTAGACTGGCGAATAATGGTGTATACATATGGTGGAATAATGTGCTGCTACGAAGAGGAACAAAGTCACGAGGCACGCAACAATGTGAATGAACCTGTGGGACATTTGGTCAGCAAAATAAGCCAGAAACCAAAGAACAATTATTGTATGCTCTCCTTTAGAAAACGCTTATAAGAAAACAGGGGCCTAGACTGTAAGCTCTTATAGCAGACACATTTAGTCAGGAGGGGTAATTATTATTTCTGCATTGTGAGAAGCTGTTTTATATATGTATAATCTGATGCTTAGAGATAAGAACGAAGCCACAGTTTGGGGTTAAAGTAATTTAGAACACATGGGTAAGGAAGACAGTGTCTATATTTCAGAACCACACATACTCTTTGAGACCAAAGGAAGAAAGGTTTATTCTGTCCAGAACCTAAATTTTCTGTAGCACATAATCTAACTCAACCTGTCTAGACCGATCATTTGAATGATCCAAACAAAGGATGCCCAGAATAAGAGTGAGGGTCTTTAATCTTATATAGTTCAATGTAATGCCTGGATACATCCTAGAATATATTAAGCAGATAATCAAAAAAGTATTGGCAAAGCCCCTTGAGGGATGGGAGAAAAAATATGCAACTATTAAACTTTACCACTGGGGAAACCCCTGATACTGTGTCAGACATTAGGGACACCCAAATCAAAGGGTCAAGCCCCTGACCTTGAAGCTTCCTCTTGTGAAGCTTATGCAGACAGCAGAGAAGCTTAATCTACCTATACGTCATGCTTAGAGGTTGATTCTTGAGGACCTCTGTTGTTGCTCAGATGTGGCCTCAGTCTCTCTAAGCCCAACCCTGCAAGTGAAATCATTGCCTGCCCCCCCCTACGTGGGACATGACATGAAGGGGTGAAAGTATTCCTGGCAGCGTGGGAGTTAACTCCCAGAGATGAGTCCAGCCCTAGCACCATGGGATCAACAATTCCATCCCGACCAAAAAGGGGAAAAGAAGTATAAGTAATAAAGTATCAGTGGCAGAGAGAGATCAAATACAGTCAAGAAGCTATTCTGGAGGTTGCTTTTACGCAAGCTTTTAGTTAGACCTTGCTACCTATCATAACCTGCCAACCCCCAACCAGGACCACTCTAGCCAATCCTAAAGAACACCTAGGGCAATATATAAGATTCTACAAAGCTTCCATGCACTAAGGTAACTTTCCAGAAACCTACAACCTCCAGAAGGATCCCTGGACCAGATAAATTCTGAAACCTAGAGGGGCCAGCCTTTTCAGAATATCAGCTAGTTCCATCTCCCTACCCCATACCATCAACAGTCCCATCCAACATGAACAAGCTAGAATTTCCATAGCCCAAATACCTGTAAAGAATGGGAGAAAGTTCAAAGGTAATGGTGGAGTTATACAGAGAAGGTAGGGTTTAACAAATGAATATGACTGCTGAATCATTAAGTTGCTATTTCTTTAGTCTCCAGTATCTTAGAGCAGCTAGAATTAAAAACCTAAAATTGTGGAATTGTAAACCACACTAAACTCTGAAATCTCCTCTACAACTAATTGTTGTGCTGTGCTTTGAAATTTATTTTCTTGTATATGTTATTTTTCACACACTCACACACACATACACAAAAGTTGATTGTGATGATAAAAAAAACATTTATTCCTTCTAGCCTCCTATGCTCTGGAGCAGCTAGAAAGAACAACCTGAGATGATGGTATGGTAGCCCATCACAAACTCTGGGATCTGTCCTGTACTTGTTGAAGATTGCTCTGAAAACTATTGCTTTTTTCTTTATTGCTTTCTTTACAACATAATAAATGTTATATTACACAATAAAATTTTTTTAAAAAGATATATTCTTAGGGATTACTACAAAGGTAGTAAATCCAAAAGAAAAGCAATGAAGTGGGTACTATAAAATTGAGAACTGTGGTTATCCTTGGGCGGAATCAAGGAGAAAGGATTCTAAAAGGGGACAATGGAGCCGTGGGCTGCGGGAACACAGTGTTTACTGGGTGTTCTCTTTATACTTAGCCGTGATACAATACATTTATGTTTCATGTACTTGAGAGTCAAGAACCTGGGCTAAAGCAAGCTACGGGAATAACCTTGTCATCCATGGTCTCACTGGACCATTCCTTGGAAACTGTATAAGACAACTGCAGAACAGTCCGTCTGCGTGGTCTGTTGTTTGGGTTTGTACACGGACTGGGACGTTGAGGTTCCCATGGAGGACAAGGCCTGTATGACAAAAATAGTATAAAAATTTGTTGGAAATTGAAGTTTTGGTTTTTCGGTATCAACGTGACTGACCACTTGTCTGAGCAGAGGCGCATGCCCTAAAGGGCAGACAAAGTAGCATGCATGGGTTTTCCTAGGTCTCCTGAGGAGATGAAGATGTGTACCTGCTGGAGTTCCCGTCCTGTATCATCCTATACAGGTAGGTAAAAGAGTATTATACAGAAGCCTACTTGAGTCTCACTGCCAATTTGAACACTCTTCTGTAGATGCGTTAAAATTCACCGTCAAAAAAAGTTGAGAAAAAGAAACAGAGAAGAGAGGAGCAGGCATTGGTTTTAAGCTATAAATCAGTAAGGTTCATTAAGTTAGGAAATCAAAATACTAAAAATGTTAAACTGATTTGAAAGGAAACAAGTTTTTGAAATAGTTTAAAAAACTCACTACAGGAGCAGAGAAAACCAAAATAAAAGCAATTTCCTAAAAACCGTTTGTGGTAATTAGATTCAGTTGTCAGCTTGGCCAGGTGAAGGCACCTAGTTCTGTTGCTGTGGACATGAGCCAATGGTACGTGAACCTCATCTGTTGCTCATTACATCTGCAGCTGGCTAGGAGGAGTGTCTGCTGCAGTGAATGACATTTGACTTAACTGGCTGGTGCTTAAATGAGAGAGCTTAACATAGCACAGCCTAAGTAGCTTGGCATTCCTCATCTCCGCACTCGGAGCTCTCAGCCCAGGCCTTTGGATATGCAGAAAAGAATCACCCAGAGGAAAGTTGTTGGAACCCAGGGGGCTGGAGAGAAGGCCAGCAGGGACCATCCTGTGCCCTCCCACGTAAGAAAGAACCTCAGTGGAAAGTTAGCTGCCTTTCCTCTGAAGAACTAACAAAATAAATCCCCTTTTATTAAAAGCCAATCCTTCTCTGGTGTATTGCATTCCAGCAGCTAGCAAAGTAGAACACCGTTCATGCTAAATGACAACAAACTTCTTTAAAGATACATTTTTTTAAAAACCTGGCCAAGTTTCCTTGATTTAAGTAAGTAGGTCCCAAATGTTAACTAAAACAACACCAACTTAATAAAGTTCATATCCATTCCTGTCTGCTTTTTTTAATATGCCAAATTAGTCTTACTTTTTTGGGAATTTGCTCACACGCCACATTTATTTCCCATTTTTGGTTCTCTTCTTGTGTTTCTTCAACTTCGGTATCATCTATTTCATCATCGATTCTGCAGCAAAACAACAAGGAACACATGTTTTTTCAACTTGAAAAGGATTCATACCACAGCATTAAAAAATCACTGTTACACTTACCCTGCAAAGGATAGGCTAAGCCTTCTTAAAATTAGGCCTAAGAGTCACCCCCCAGAGAACCTCTTTTGTTGCTCAAATGTGGCCTCTCTCTCCCTCAGCCAACATGGCAAGGGAACTCAGTGCCTTTCCCACTTTCTATGTCGGACATGAGTCCCAGGGGTGTAAACCTCCCTAACAACATGGGACAAAAATTCTAGAATGAGCTGGGACTCAGCAGCCAGGGATTGAGAAAATCTTCTGAATCTTCTGAAAAGGGGAAGAGAGAAATGAGACAAAATAAACTGTCAATGGCTGAGAGATTTCCAACAGAGTCAAGAGGTTATTCTGGAGGTTATACTTACGCATTATATAGCTATCCTCTTTTTAGTTCAAAGTGTATTAGAGAAGCTAGAGGGAAGTGCCTGAAACTGTAGAGCTGTGTTTCAGTAGCCTTGTTTCTTTGAGATGACTGTATGATGATATAGCGTTTACAGTGTGACTCTGTGATTGTGAAAACCTTGTGTCTGATGCTTCTTTTATCTATGGTATGGACAGATAAATAAAAAGAATTGATAAAAAATAAATAACAGGGGGAACAAATGTTAAAATAAATTGAGTAGATTAAAATACTAATGAACAATGAAAGGGAGTGGTAAGGGGTATAGGAAAAAAAATAGGGGGAACAAAGGTTAAAATCTATTGGGTCGATGGTTATACTAGTGATCAATGAGAGGGAGGGGCAAGGGGTATGGTATGTGTGAGTTTTTCTTTTTTCTTTTTATTTCTTTCTCTGGAGTGAAGTGAATGTTCTAAGAAATGATCGTGATGATGATATACAACTAGGTGATGGTATTGTGAGCCACGGATTGTACACTAAGTACGGAATGTTCGTATGTTAAGAATGTCTGTGTTTGTATCTTGTTTTGTCAATAAAAATATTTTTAAAAAACCGAAGCAGAAAAAAAGAATTCACTGTTTCAGTTTCTCTTCAATTTTCCCTCAAAGTCAAATCCAAATTCTACTTCAAATACTCCAGAAAAACGTAAAAAATGATGGACAGTAAACATCATTGCTTATAAGTAACCTGTAAAGGTGAAACTGTATATTACATAACCTTAATGTTCATATATTAGCAGCTATAAAAATCATCCATTCATCCTTCATTCCACTCATTCAACAAATACTGAGTATCTACCATAAACCAGCTTCTGTGCTTTAAATCATGAAGAAGATATACCTGATCCTTGCCTTCTGGGAGCTTTCTCTCTGGTTGAGAGAAAGAAATAAAGCAATTTCAAAATGGTATAATAAGTAAAGGCTAGCATATGACTTGGGGGCCAAAGACCGACTAACATTACAGACCAGCTAGTCCTGGTGTGCCAGTTTGAAAGGATGATGTACCCGGGAAAGTCACGGTTTAATCCTGACCCGTTTTGTGGAGGCAGCCACTTCTTTTAATCCTGATCCAGCACCGCAGGGTATAAACTTGATTAGGTTATCTCCATACAGATGTGGCGCGCCCAATCGTGGGCATTAACCTTTGATTAGAGGGATATGTGATTCCACCCACTCCAGGTGGGTCTTGATTAGTTTACTGGAATCCTTTAAAAGAGGAAACATTTTGGAAAAAGCTTCAGAGCCTGGGAGCCTACTCAGCCACAGACATTGGAGATGAAGGAAAATGCCCCCAGGGGAGCTTCATGAAACAAGAAACCTGGAGAGAAAGCTACCAATACAGAGAGAAACCCTGAACCACCTCGGCCTTTCTTGAGTGAAGAAAGGTGCCTAAATTTGGACATTTTCACAGCCTTAGAACTGTAAACTTGTAACTTAATAAATTCCCCCTTTTAAAAGCCATTGTTTCTGATATATTGCATTCCAGCAGCTAGCAAACTAGAACATCTGGCAACATGCACAAGATACCACCCAACAGCAACAGAGCACACCTTCTCTAGTCACATGGGTCGTTCTCCAGACAGACCATAGGCAAGTCTCAGTAAATTCTGAAGTACTGAAATCATACAATGTATCTTCTCCTACTACAAAGGAATGAAACTAGAAACCAAAGGGAGAACTGGAAAATTCACCGGTATGTCGAAATTAAACAATATGCTCTTAAACCAATGGATCAAAGAAGAGATCACAAGGGAAATTATGAAATATCTTGAGGCAAATGAAATCTAAAACACAAAAACCAAAAATTTATGAGATGGAACAAAGGCAGTACTGAGAGGGAAATTTAAAGATCTCAAATCAGTGAACTAACCTCATACCTGGAAGAACTAGAAAAAAGACAAGCAAACTAAACCTAAAGTGGGCAGAAGGAAAGAAATAAAGATTGAAGTGGAGATGAATGAAATAGAGAATAAAAAAGAATTTAAGAGAATCAATGAAATGAAAAGATGTTAAAACTGACAAGCTTTTAGCTAGCTTGAAAAAGAAAAAAAGAGAAAAGACACAAATAACTAAAATCAGAAATGACGGGGGGGCCTACAAAAATAAAGAGTCATAAGAGGATACTATGAACAACTCTATGCCAACAAATCAGATAATCTAGATGGAATGGAGAGATTCCTAGTAGCACACAAATTACCTAAACTGAAACCAGAAGAAACAGAAGACTTCAACAGACCAATAACAAGAAATTCAGTTAGTCATCAGAAAACTCCCAACAAAAAAAACCTCAGGGCCAGATGGCTTCAGAGGTGAACTGTACCAAACATTCCAGGAAGAAGCAATGCCAATCTTGCTCCAACTCTTCCAAAAAATTAAAAAAAGGACAGAATACTTTGTAACTCATTCTATGAGGTCAGCATAGTCCTCACACCAAAGGAAGATTAAGACACAAGAAAAATTTCAGACCAATATCCCTTACGAATATAAATGCAAAAATCCTCAACAAAATACTACAAACCGAATCCCATGGCACATAAAAGAGTTCTACGCCATGATCAAGTGGGATTTATCCTAGGATTGCTAGGGTGGTTCGACAAAAGGAAATCTAATAGAACGGGGAAAAAAACCCACCTGATCCTCTCAATCGATGCTGAAAACGAATCTGACAAAACCCAGCACGCTTTCTTGATAAATACACTCAGAAAACAGGAACAGAAGGAAACGTCCTCAACATGATGAAGGGCCTAATGGAAAGCCCACAGCACATGTCAGACTCAATGGTGAGAGATGGAAGCCTCCCTCCAGAGATCAGGAACAAGACAAGGATGTCACAAGAGACATGGAAATCAAAATCATGAGACACCACTTCACACCCCGTAGAAAGGCTATTAAGAAGAGGGTGGACAGTGATAACAAGGCTGACAAGGATGCAGACAGATGGGAAACCTCTATGCTGTTGGTGAGTTACATGGTGCAGTCCGCTGTGGAAAACAGTTTAGCAGTTCCTCAATTAAACATCTTCTAGGATAGAACGTATGTTAGGTCACAAAGCAAGTCTCAATAAATCTAAAAATACTGAAATTACTAATTACTGTATTTCCCTGCAATTCTACTTCTAGTTATATACTGAGAGGAATTGAAAGCAGGGACTCAAAAAGGTATCTGTACACCAAGACTCGGAGCAGCATTATCCCTAACAGCCAAAAACACGGAAGCAACCCAAGTGTGCACCAACAGGTAAACGGATAAAGAAAACAGGGTGTATCAACCTCAAGAAGGAATGAACTTCTGATACATACTACATGGTTGAATCTTGAAGCCATCAGGTTGAGTCAAACAAGCCAGATACAAAACAACAGATACGGCCTGACTTCATTTATATGAAATTACTAAAATATGCAAATTCATAGCTGAAAAGTAGAATGCAGGTTACCAGGGAATACGGAGACGATGCATACGGGCGCAGGACCTCTGTTTGGGGTGCTGATGGCGGTGACGACCGCACAACACCCCTGAACTGTACGCTCGGGCCTGGAGGTGGACATTTTATGATGTATACATGTTACCATATTTTTTTTAAAAAGGTGAGAAACTGAAGAGAAGTGAAAATTAAATGTAACACATTATCCTTGACTAGACCTAATAATGGAGCAGAAAGTGCCCAAAAGGGCATATGGGTCAGCTGATGAGAGCTGGAGTACAGACTGCATGCTTTCCCTAAACATTCAGGATCCTGAACTTGAGAAGCAGACTCAGTGTGGTTACGTGAGCAAACAGCCCTGTTCTTAGGGAGCACACGTGAAAACGTTAAACCGTGAAGAAGCGTATGTGCAACCTACCCTCAAACATGAGAACGCAGAGTGATGTAACAACGGTGACACAATTCTGAAAATTGGCAAATCTGCGTATTAGAGTTCTCTGTATTATTTTTGTACTGAGTTTAACTTTGCTACAAAGTTTTAATTTATTTCAAAATAAAATTTTAAAAAATGACAAATCGGGGAAAATATTCAGACAAAAGGTTAATCTTAACATATGAAGAACTCCTAAAATTTGAAAGAGAAAGACCAACGGTCAAAGAGAAAAAGGAGGAAAGGACATGGACAACAGGCAGCCTGCCGATGGTCACTTCAAAGTCAGCACTATCATTTTGGCAAAAATCCGGAAGTTTTACCACATAATCTGCTAGTGAGGCTGCAAGGAAACAGGCATATATTGCTGGCAAACATGTAAACTGAAAGAACTGGCATTATACTCTCAAAATTAAAACTGTAAATATCCTTTGCTCCAGCAAGCGCACTTTAGAGACGTTTTCCTACAGATTAATCTGACCCCATGTAAAACAAGACCGTGTGAAGTCATTACCGTACAGCCAAATAGTGTAAGCCGCGGTGCAAACACATTGCCCGCATCTGCAAGGACACCGGCCAGCTCCTTTCCCGACCTCAACGCAGCCTCCGGCCTGGGGCCGGCCCGACGGCCACGAGCCCTCGCGGCGCCCGTCGGGGGAACACGGGAGGGGGCAGGGGGCCGGGAGGGGAGAGGCTCAGGGGGCGCGGGGAAGGGGCAGGGGCGGGGGAGGAGAGCGCAGGGGACCGAGGTGCAGGGGGCCGGGCCGGGGAGAGGCTCAGGGGGCGCGGGGCGCCGGGGAGGGGGGAAGACGGGAGGCCCAGGACGCTGGCGGAGGGGCAGGGGGCGGCGGAAGGGGCGCTAGGAGCCCAACCGGGCGCGAGCGCAGGGGTCGGGACGCCCCCCGCCCCACCCCGGCCGCCTCTCCGCGGTCGCGCCCCCCGGGCCGGGCCCCCGCGGGAGCCCGCAGCGAGGCCGGGACGAGGCTCGGGTCCCCGCGCTGAGGACGAAAACGCAGGGCTCACCTTTCGTCAGCGTCCGGGGCCGGTCTCCTGCCGAGGGCCGGGTTGGGGGGTTTGGAGAACAGATTCTCGAAGTCCATCACCGGACCGGGTCTCGGCGCCGCGAGTCGGAGCCGCCGGAACGTGAGGAGAGTCCAGCGCCGCCCCGGCCCGCTCCGCGCATGCCCCGCTCCAGGCCGCCTTGCGCATGCGCCACCACGCCCTGCGCGTCCCCCGCCCCGGCCCAGACCCGCGGCTCCACCCTGCGCATGCGCCGCTCCACTTTGGCGGGTTGTGTGCAAGCGTTAGCCGGTGAGGCTCTGCCCAGGTGTTCGTGCTTGTTGTACTTTCCCAAGCGCGTTTTCATGCGTTATCTCGATTACTCACTAGAATTTTTAAACTTAGTCTTTAAAATAGCTTTTCGTAACTTCACCTCTTGTTTCTAAGGAATGAGAGCAAGGACTAATTTATTTGAGCGCTCAGTATGCGTTAGGCCTGGAGGACAGGACCCCTTCCCCCAGGATGTGACCTTCCCCTGGCAGATATCACAGAAAGCCTCCCTCGCCCCAAAGTGCGCCAGCGCAGCGTCTCCTTCACCATCCAGCTGCGCTCTTATGATAATCCCCATTACTCAGTCTCCACTCTCTGGCAAATGCCATCAGGCGTCCACAGGTGAGGGAAAGGGGAGCGTATAAAAAAGTTAATAGAAATTACAAAAGGGACGAAAATCTATCAAAGCAGATTGCGCCACAGTGCTGGGGCCTCTCATCCTCTTTTCTTGCATATTCCTCACCTGTATATTCAATAAACTTTCTGCTTACTCTATGCTGTGCCCTGCCCTTGAATTCTTTCTCTGGGTGTATTAGGCTTCTCTAGAGAAACAGAAGTAACAGGAGAGAGCTGTAAGTATGAGACGTATAAAGGTGGCTTATGCAGCAGTGGGAATGCAAGAGCTCAAAACAGAGAGGGCAGACTGCAAGGCTGGCAACTCCAATGAAGAGTCTGGACAAACGCCACAGGAGAGGCTCGTTGGCTGAAGAGGCCTTAAAATTCCTCGTTTGATTGGATTATCTTGTGTAAGGGAGATACACCCTTAACTGATTGTAGGTGTCATCAGTCACAATCAGATGCAATCAACTGGCTGGTGGTTTAATGAACCAGCCTTCTGGTTTACCAACCAGCCATGAACTATCCCTGCAGGGATTAGGCCAGCGCTGGCCTGACCAGACAGCTGCATGCCATGACCTGGGTGTCTGTTAACTATGCAACCTGAAGGACCGTTAGGGCACCCCAAGTGTCCGCGGACCACAACCTTATCTCATCATCTTTTACTTAGAAACACTTGCCTGGAAGTGCTCAGAATCTGAGCTCCCAAAATTGCAATTCTAAGCCCCCAAGCAGATGCTTGTGGGCCCTCAGCTTAGTGTGTTATTTCTTAGTTGGCATGTCATTTACGTGCATTAGCTCACTTAACCCTCGCAAAAGCCCTATAGAAACTGTAATGTTTCATACCTTTTTCAGTTGGGGAAATAGGGGCAGATAGCCTATGTAACTTGTAGTGTCTCTTCAGTCTGATGAGATTAAAATAAATACACAAGCAAGTAAAAAGCAGAAAAGTGTATTAACAAGTACCAAGAGCTAAGAAGATTCACAAGAGAAACAAAGCGCATGCGGTTGAGAAGGCTTCTTGAAAGATATGGATTTGAGCTAAATCTTGAGATAATTTCCATAGGAAGATAGGAAATTAAAGGTATATGTGTGTCCTAAGTGGAGAAAATGGTATCAAGGCAGGAAAAATAGAGCACATATTTGGAAGACAGTATTGTTCGATTAGCCAATATAAAGCTAGTATACATGAGAGATTAGTAGAAAGTGATAAAATTGCATAGAGGAAGCCTGGGGACCTCCTCAGAGACAAAATAAAAACCTAATTAACAACAATAACAAAAATGCCCTCTTAACTTCCCTCTTTATATTTTGAAATTTGAAATTGTCACCAAGGCAATTGACCATAGTCCATTACCTTTGTCTCAATACAAAATAAAGCAAGCCCACCTGCCCTAAACCTGCCCCTACAGAATGGACAAACCCTGTTCCAATTCAGTAGCAGTCAAGCTAATCTTCCTTCTATGTCTATAAAAGTCCTTTGCAATCCATAGAGCCTTGAAGCTACTTCTGTTCTGGCTTCCTTTGCTGCAACAAAACTTTGGTGTCCACAATAGAATGCCATAGTCTGCATACTTGACTCTCTTTTGTATTTCACAAAAGGAAGGTTCAAACTGTAGTTTGGGTCAATGACAGAGAACTCGTGTGCTGGTTTGAAAGGATTTATGTACCCTAGAAAAGCCATGTTTTAATCCTAATCAATCTTGTGAGAGCCAATGGTTTCTTCTAATCCCTATTCAGTACTATAGGTTGGACACTTGATTAATCCCCATGGAGACATGACTCAATCAATTGTGGGTAATTAACTTGATTGCATGGAGATTTCTCTCTACCCATTCGGAGTCTTGATTAGTTTACTGGAATGCCATAAAAGTGGAGACAGTTTGGAGAGAGCCGCAGAACCACGACAGAAGGACAAGAGAACCACAGACTCCACTAGACAGCAACCTTTGGACAAGAAGAAGGAAAATGCCTCCCAGGGAGCCTCATGATCCAAGAGGCCTGGAGAGAAAGCTAACAGATGACACCGTGTCTGCCATGTGCCCCACCAGCTGACAGAGAAATGCTAAATACATCATCTGCCTTCATGAACCAAGGCATCTTTCCCTGGATGCCTTAGATTGGACATTTCTATAGACTTGTTTTAATTTGGATAATTTCACAGCCTTAGAACAATAAACTAGCAACTTATTAATTCCCTTTTTAAAAATCCATTCCGTTTCTGGTATACTGCATTCCGGCAGCTAGCAAACTAGAACAACTCACTTGTTTCAATAAGTGAAGGGACTGCTTCATTCCTGGCAGGTATCACAGGCCATCTCAAGATAAGTAAAGGGAAGTCCTGTGGAGCCAGACATTTTTCCCAGGGAAGTTCTGCTTTCCCCCATTGTTTATATTATATTCAAGTCATTACTAAAAAAATTCAAACTTTATTTGAATTAAGGAAATCAGTTTTTGGCACCCCCTCATTGGATGAAAGCACTAAATTAATAAAACTCAAATTATTACCATATATAATTTTTCATATACAATGTCCAGCATACAGCAGAAGTCAACCAGACACAAAAGAAAATCAGATCGGTAAGTTAAAAACAATAAAAATGTCAAACAAGGAAAACTGATCTGCAAAGGCATTGACATTTTCAGATAAAGGTATTGATATTTTCAGATGAAGACTATAAAAACATACAAAAGGATATGTCTGTGGTGGATTGATTTTGAAATGGCCCCACCCCCCACCTTTCCCTCTATTCCCATTCTTTGTGCTGGGATTGGCGGCTCTTCCCTTCCACAGACATCACCTATTTTCCTCCCCTTCGATCTGACTCGCCTTGTGTCTTGCTCTGGCCAGTTGAAGGCAAGGGGCTTTCTAGGCTTTGCCTCAAGGTGCCTGCACAGCCCTCCACCTGTCCAGGGACGGTGGCAGTTGGTCTAGTAAGATGGAAACAGCACTGCTGCTGTGTTTCACTGTACTGATGACATTACACTGACTTCTGAGAGGATCACTTCTCTAGAAATGGCAGCCCTGCCATTACAGTGCCTTTTAACGAACTGAGGATGGGCCATCAACGTGTCCAAGCCCCAGCCGCCCAGATGGTCTGTAAAACCCACAGGGGTGGTTTGGTGGGGTGAGCCCAGGCTCGTTCCAATCGCAGTCACAGATCGAGTGCAAATGTGTATGACTCTCCCCACAGAGGACTGAGCCACCAGTGTAGGCTTATTAGATTCCTGGAGACCCTTTATACCCCACCTAGCTCAAATACTTCAACCATTTTATAGAGTGATAAAAGGGGGGCTCAGGGTGGTGCAGTGGTGGCTCTGTGGCAGAAATCTCGCCTGCCATGCAGAGACCTGGGTTTGATTCCTGGTGCCTGCTCATGCAAAAAAAAAAAAGGGGGCAGGGGGGACTCAGTGGCAACTGAACACTGAGGCGGAACAAGTCTCCCATTTACAGCATAAAGAGCTGTGCAGCAGATCCAGTTTCCTGGGACTTTAATAGCCAGGCAAACTTGAGAACTGGATGTTGCCAGCTACCCCGAAGGGTTTGGTGGGGTCTGTGACAAAACAGTCTGGGAAGTGAGTAGCCCTCGGGTTCTGGCTCCCGCTATGGAAAGGCACAGAACCAGGTAGAGTCCTTTGTGAAGCAACTGCTGGCGGCATGTCCCGCTTTTGAGGCAAACTTTGCCGGTGACCTGAGTGTGCCAGTAACTGTGCCAATGTCGTTGCCAGCAAGTGGGTAGACCAAAGACACCGAATTCGGCCCCAAAGTGCTTTAGCACACTACAGAAACAGCAAGAACTGAGTCCACTGTCTGAAGTTTCATAAATTATTGGGGCCAGCTGTGTGTGTGTGAAAAATTTTCAATGAAATACAATGCCTATTTACCAGAAAATTCTAGTCCTAATTCTTAGGATTAGAAGAGAACATTCTTAACCTGATAAAGAGTGTATATAAAATATCTCGGGCAAACATCATCCTGAGTGGGGAAACTTTACAATCATCCCCTTGGAAACTGGTGAAGGATCCCCAGTACTATGACCTTGAATCAACATTCTGTGAATATTCTAGCCTAAAGTTACAGCTCCCAGCCAGTGCAGAAGGACTAGAAAAAGAAATAAGAGCCCAGGGATTGGAAAGAAAGAAATACAATACTAGGTTTGTAGAAATATTTTATGAAGCAATAGAAAAGAAATGCAAATAAAATTCTTAGGATTAAAAACTCAGGAATAAATTTATAAAAGATGTACAGGACCTCTACAGGAAAATTTAAAAATGTTTTTAGCGATATGCATATCTAAATAAATGGAGAGATATAAAATGTTCATAGAATGAAAGATTCAACTATGAAGTTGCCAGTTCTCCCCAAACTGATCTATAGCTTCAGTTGACTGCTGATTAATATCCCAACAAGGTTTTCTTTTAATAAAACTATTTAATTCCAATAAATATTTCTAAACTGTATATTAAAATTTAAAAGTAGAGGGCTAAAAATAGCCAGGATGCTTCTGAAGAAAAAGCACAGGAAAGGGGGCTTGGCATCTACAAGCAGGGCAGGTCAGATCAGTGGGAAAAGAACGGAACTAAAAAAAAAAAGTGTCCATATGGGGGAAAAATTATTGGAGCCCTACCTTAAACCATATGCAAAACCCAAATCAGTGCAATTAGTGCTTAAATGTAAAAAAAAAAAAAAAAAAAATTAAGTCTTAATAGAAAATACAGGTGACCACCTTGAGGTAGGGAACGATTTCTTAAACAAGACACTAAAAGCACTGATTATTTAAAAAATGTATATATAGTAATGTAGGAGATAGGATTAACATAAAACCTGCGAACTACTGGCATTAGGGTGGTGGCGGCAGTAAGCTGCTTTATGTTATCTGATTTATGTAAGACAGTCTAGGAGGAAGAGAATGTTTGTTTACCCCAAATGGTTATTTTAAGTACGAAGGAAGAACTCTGAAAGATAAGAACTTTGTTCCCTCAGGAAATGCATGCATGCCTTTTGTCATCCTGTGGTATATAACCAGGATCTGGTTAAGAATAAAGTTGTCTGAAGTCTGTCTGATGTAAACTCACGCTTCAGACCCCCTGAGCCTATCTGTGTCTTTTTTTCTTTCTCTCTCTCTCTCTCTTGCTCTTGCTTGCTCTCTCTCTCTCTCTCCCTCCTTCCCTCCCTCCTTCCTTCCTTTCTTTCTCATCATTCCTTAATATCCTTTGAGCTCCATTTCACAGGAAGCAACACAGTAAAATAAAGAAATTTTGTTCATCAAAATGGAATGAAAAATGACAAGACAGACTGAGCGAAGGTATTGTGATACCTACAGCTGAAAATGGATTGGTATGAAGAATATACTATGAACTACTGTAAAACAACAGAAAAGTTCATGCCATATCAGTAGACGGCATTTTACACACAGTGACTGGCAAATATTAAGCAGTCTGACAATACCAGGCATTGGGGAGGTTTTACACTGCTAATGAGAGTGTAAATAAGTGCAGCCAACTCAGAAAGCAGCTGAGCATTATGTACTAAATTAAGAACTCACACATCCAGGAATTTTACTCCAGGTCTTTTCCCACAAGAAGCTCTCTCACGTGTACAATGGGATGTTCAGAATGCTCACAGGTTACCATTCTCGTTAACAAGATCTGGAAAGAGTCACGTGTGCACCCATGAGAGGACGGGGGGAACTAGCACAGTGATGTCACAGGGTGGACTGTTTCACACCAGCTAAAACAATGAGTCCCGGCCACACACACCAACCCGTGGGACTCCACGCGGCAGCACTGAGCGGAGACAGTCCTTCTCGAGAGCCTCACTCCAGCACAACCGCTGCGCTGGGCAGGGTCCCACGAGGACACGCTACAGGCCCTGGTCCCGTGGGTGGGAGCTCACTGGGAACAGGACTACCCAAGAGCCTATGTGGATGTGGCCAATGGATCCAGCGTGGACCTGGTCCAAGGTGGCTGCAGTCCTCGCACTTAGGGCAGGGATGAGAGCCAGAGGAGGCCACGTGCGGAGCACATGGGCCTGAAGCTGGAGAGTTTTGGGGAACCCCAAGGACGCGGCAGGCGGGCACCAGAATGCCACAGACTCGGAGGACACGCGGCCTGGGGGCTCCTGCAAAGCCGTGAGGCAATCCATTTTAAGTCAACCAGTTTGTGATACTGTCATCGCAGCCCTGGCAAACTAAGACAACACACTTTTAAACATTTAAACCAATGGGTTAGAGTAAGGGTTAACAACCGTTCTATAAGAAATAAGTATCAGTGAAATTAGATCATACAGAAAAAGCAAGCAAAGGAACATAGCAGTTGTAACAGTGGTTATCTCAAGCAGGGAGAGGCATTTGGATAGAATTGGGGGAATATAAAAGACAAAGCTCATTAACAAGGTCCTACCTCTTGTTTTGGGTGGTTGGGTTCACAGTTATTAAAAATAACTAACTAAATCAATAAGTGCAGTAGGGCAGGAGAGAACAATGGAAAAAATATGTGTCTGCCACCCAAACTAAAATATAAAGATTGACAACAGGATTAAATCTCTTGTGTACCCTTCCCTTGTTGGCTTCCCATCTCTCCCCCTCCTTCCTTCCAGAGCTAATCACTTTGCTGAATTGACCATTATTCCCATGTGTTGTTTTAAGTCAGCTTTAGTCACACTCTGCACCATCCATCCCAAGGGCATGATGACAATCACCGTTACAGACACCAGCACTGTCCTCATCTCTTCCAGAGAAAACCTCCATACCTCTTCTGTTCCCCTGTGCTGGTCTGGAACTGCGGTGGACCCCAGAAAAGCCATGTTCTCCAATCCTTGATCAATATTGCTGGATGGGATCTTTTTGATTAATTTGTTTCCATGGAGATGTGAGCCACCCAATTGCAGGTGGGACCTGTTAATTAGGTGGTTTCCATGGAGATGTGTCTCCACCCATTCAAAATGGGTCTTAATCTGCTTACTGGAGTCCTTTAAGAGGGAACCATTCTGGAAAAAGCATCAGAGCCCACACAGCCAGAGACCTTTGGAGATGAAGAAAGAAAACATCCCTGGGGAGGCCCATGAAATGAGAAGCCAGAAACCCCAGCAGATGTAAGCCACATGTCTTCCCAGCTGATGGAGGTGTTCTGGACCCATCGGCTTTTCTTGAATCAAGTTATCTTTATCTGGTTGCCTCAGTTTGGACATTTTTATAGCCTTAGAACTATAAACTTGCAACTTAATAAATTCCCTTTTTAAAAGCTGTGCAGGGTGGTGCAATGGTGGCTCAGTGGCAGAATCCTCGCCTGTCATGCCGGAGACGTGGGTTCGATTCCCAGAGCCTGCCCATGCCAAAAAAAGAAAAAAAGCTGTTGCATTTCTGGTATATTGTATTCTGGCAGCTTTAACAACCAAAACACCCCCTATTATTGAAATTTAGCTCTGATACAGTACCTTTGTTACCACTAATGACAATATCGCTGTTAACTATAAACCTTAATTTACGTTAATTGTATTTTCCCATATAATACCCTATTATTGGTACCTTGTATAGTGACATATGTTTGTTCTAGTTTATGTAAGAATTTTCTTATATTTGTACAATTAACCACCATCATCACCCACTCAAGGTTTCGCTAAGTTATACAGTCCCCGTTTTTATGCTCTAGCTTTCCTTCTGGTGACACATACAACCTTAGCCTTCCTCTTTCAACCACACTCACACTCAGCTTTGTTAATTACACTTACAATATTGTGCTGCCATCACACAGTATTGTGCTGTCCATTTCCAAACCTTTGCAATCAACCTTGTTGAACATCCTGAACTCCTTAAGCATTGCTTGCCCAATCTCAGCCATCTTTCTATCTCCTGATAACCTATGCTCTTGGATTTAACTCTCAGAGTTTGCGCATTATAGTTAGTTCATATTAGTGAGACCACACCTTTGTTTCCGCTTATTTCGCTCAACACAATGTCCTCAAGGCTCACTCTCCTTGCTGCAGGCCTTTTGGCTTCATTGCTTTGTGCAGCTCACAACATTCCATCTAAGTGTGCACTACAGACCACCCTTCTGCTCATCAGTCAATGGGCCCTGGGCTGCTCCATCCATTAGCTGTCATGAATACTGCTGCCATAAACACTGCTGTGCAAATGTCTCTTCGTGCCCCTGCTTTCAGTTCTTCCAAGTATATCCCTAGTAGCGGGACTGCGGGGTCACGTGGCAAGTCTACCCTTAGCTTCCTGAGGAACCACCAGGCTGCCTTGCAGAGGGGCTGCACCATTCCACTTCCTTACCAGCAGTGAATAGGTATCCTCCTCCACACCTTTTCCAGCACTTGTAGTTTTCTGTTTATTTTTTTAAAGTTTTAGTCACATATCATACAATCCATCCTAAGTGTACAATCACCCAAGCATTTTTTATATATTCATTCTGCTTACTGTAAAAATATATTAGACTTTATTTAAAACAAAGTGGCTTTTTAAAATTTTAAAAGCACTTCTGGGTGAAAAAAAGTTAAATGAAAAGTATCTATAGGATCTCACTTTTTATGTCAGAAAGAGGGGAAATAAAGAAAATATACATGATTTCATTCATAATGCTAAAAAGGAACATAGGATAAATCAGAAACTACCGAGACTACATCTAGAGGGGTGTGCTGGGAAAGGGGTAGAAGAAACAGGAGAATGACTTTTCTCTGAGTTCACTTTTTAATGCAATTTTGACTTTCACAGTCACAGTCATGTTACTCTGCATATACTCAAAGTAAATAAAATCAATAAAGATGGGGGAAAACAAAATATTATACGGACAGGAACAAATAAATACATTTCAAGCAGCTGCCCTGGAGGCTGGCAGGGAAGAACTAACCCAGATGACACGACACGTATCTCAACTACAGACACTCACACAGAAGCTCTAAAACTAAACAAATGTTCGAATCTAGCGCACGGTTTTTTTCCTGACAGTATGGATTAGCAATTCTGAAGTGACTAAATAGGCAATGAGCAAATAAATATTGTGGCTCATGGGAGCCAAATCTCTTACCGTGGAAGGATGGAGTTACAAACATGGAGATAGGACGCAAGCATGGACCTTGTGCTTTGGGGTTAGAATTAGAGGTATTGATATAAAGTGAAAATATTTAGTAAGTAGGAAGGAAGTGGATAACGAGCGGTAGCTAACTGCATGTGCCTGCAAATCCCCATATAAACATGCACACAAGTATTTCCTCCCTCTGTCCTGAGACAGGACTGGAGGCAGTGACACAGAGCAGCAAACAGCACCTCTCTGAAATGACTGATGCCAGAGCAGGGGAGGGGAAAGGACAAGATGAGCTGGAAACATCTTAGTACCCCAGAAAATAAGGAAGTGCTCAAAGAAGGATGGGAACGTGCCAAAAAATACAGGAACCAGCCTAAAGAGGCTCCCAGCTGGCCAAATTTGGACAATCTGTATGTCAAAATGAATAGAGATGGCGATTAAATATATTTCAGAGAATAAGAGTCCATGAATACATACACACGTACACACATCAAGAGGACAGAGGATGGAAAGATTTGGAAATCCGCATACATTTCTAAAAGAGATACAAATGAAAATATAAAACAAAGACATTTTCTCTTCTGGATACAGCTTCAATCTACCACAATTCACCACAATCTACCCTCTGGGTCTCCAAAAGACATGCCCATCCTACATGTAAAATACATCCATTCCATCACAACATCTATTTTGGTTTGGTAAAGCTAACAAAATGCAATATACTAGAAATGGGTTGGCTTGTACTGTGGGGACTTATAAACATACACGTTCACAGTTCTGAGGCCATGAGAAACATCTGTTTCGGTTTGCTAAAGCTGCTGCAATGCAATATACCAGAAATGGATCAGATTTTATAAAGCGGATTTATTAAGTTACAGGTTTACAGTTCTAAGGACTTCACAATGCCCAAACCAGGGCATCCAGAGAAAGACAACTTGGATCCGAAGAAAGGCTGCTGTCTGCCAGCTGGAAAGACGTGAGGCTGGCCCCTGATGCCCTTGCTCCCGGTTCGCTGCTTCCAGTTTCTGATTCCAGTGGCTTTCTCTTCAGGTGTCTGCGGGCCTTCACTTAGCTTTTCTAGGGGAAAACTCTGGGTTTCAGCTTTTAGTTTAGTATCTTCTGGCGCTAGAGATTTCTTCTCTTCAAGCATCGTGTCCAGGTTTCATATGGCTTCTCTAAGCATCTCTGTTGGCATTTCAAGCATCTCCAAATGTCTGTGCCTGAGCTTTCTTGCTCCGTCAGCTCTCTTCAAGACTGCAGTAAACTAATTAATACCCACCTTGAGTAGATGGAGTCACATCTCCATGTAATCAAAAGGTCCCACCCACGACTGGGTGTGTCACATCTCTATGGAAGCAACATAATCAAGAGGTCACACCCTACAATATTGGATCAGGATTAAAAGAACATGGTTGACCCCACAAAACTGGATTAGGATTAAAAGAATGTGGCTTTTCTGGGGGTACACAAGAGTTTCAAACCACCACAATGTCCAAATTAAGGCATCAACAAAATGATACCTTCTCCTGAAAACCAGCTACTGTGTGCTTGGGCTCCTCTTGTCAGACAGCAAGGGCGTGGTAACATCTGCCGGTCCTCCTCTCTTGACCTTCACTGCTTTCAGCTTCTGGCTTCAGTGGCTTCCTCTCTGAGGTTCTCTGTATGTCCTTGTCTCTAAGCTTCTCTGGCTCTCTTAGCTTCTCTGGGGCTTTTTTCTCTCTTATTATCTTATAAAAGATTCCAGTAAGAGGATTAAGACCTACATGGAACATGGTTTAACTGAAACAACTTACTCAAATGGCCCCATCCACAACAGATTTACACCCACAGAAATGGATTAAAAGAACATGATCTTTTCTGGAATATATACAGCTTCAAACCATCACAACACCCCAAAAGCCTTAAGTCATTTCAGAATTAATACTAAGTGCAAAAGTGGAGAGGTGTGGTCTGTCCTGGGGCACAATTTCCCTGTCTATTGACCCGTGAAGTCTAGAAAATAAGTTATTTGCTTCCATTATATACAATGGAGGGACACGTATAGGGTAAAAATGCCCATCCCAATAGGGAGAAATTGGAAGGAAACTGGCCATACGGGTCCCAACAATTTCAAAATCCAACAGGACAGACTCCCTTAGATTTCAAGTCTGAGAGTCATCTATGGATCTGTTTTGTCGTCCTGGCCTGATGGAAGGGCAGCCCCACGCCTTCCAGACTCCTGGCCAGTGGCCCTGCTCCCCATAAAGACTGGGGTGAAGGCCCCACCCTCGGCGGGCACTGGGTGGCAGCACACTCTCTGAACACTGGGGGTGGAGAGCACCTTCCATGCTCGTGGGTGGACCCACTCCTTGGTCAAGGTGGTCTCTTTGGTCCAGACCTTGGCTTCCATGGTTCTGCCCTTGAAGTCATTCTTCCTTCTTGTCATCCCTTCTCTGTCCCCTTCACTCCAGGTTGGCAGTGGTTCTGCTCACACAAATTTCACAAAAAAATAGTTTGCTTTGTGTGGAGTACCCAGGGATCCAAACCACCAGACAGAAAGACTTTCCATAAATCCTCCCTGCATAACTGCATTTCCAATCCTGACTTCCCCTGAAAGGACCGACTGGTTCCACGGTCAGCTAAACCGTCAGATGGAGCCTTGTTCTCGGGGGACTCGATGGCTGAAAGCTCAGGGAGCAACCTGACACGGATGCCCCTGGACCTGGCCTCAGAGCACACTATCCAGATAAGCTGAGGATTTTCAACGTCATCAATTTCTGGTTTATTTGGGCTCAAGGGTTCAGTTTCCAGATTATCCCTTTCTTTCCTTTTCACATTTTCACTGTAAGCTGCAAGGGGAAACCAGTTTTCACTTTCCACACTTAGCTTGGAAATCTCTCCAACTAAACACCCAAATGCATCACTTTCAAGTTCTGTCTTCCACCTGCTTTCAGAACTCAATTCTGCCAAGTTCTCTGCCACTTCACAACAAGGATCACCTTTCCTCCAGCTTCCAATAACACAAAAGGACAGTCGTTGTTGTCCTTTTAAGGCCTCCTTGGAAGTAACTTTAGCATCCATGGTTTTACCCACAATTTCTTCCTGTCAGTCTAGGCCTTTCCAACCAAGTGCCTCATAATTCTTCCAGCCTCTGCCCATTACCACATTCCAAAGCTGTTTTCAGAGTTTTAGGTATTTGCAATAGCAGCACCTCATTTCAGGTACCAAACTAAACATGTTTTAGTTTCCCGACTAAATGGGTTGGTTTAAACATTGGAATTCATTAGCTCCTGGTTCTGAGGCTCAGAGAAAGTCCCAATCAAGGTGTCATCAAGGTGTTGCTTTTTTCTCAAAGACTGGAATTCTAGGGCTGTGTCCAGTGATCCTTGTCATATAGCACATGCAGGGTTAAAAAGAAATACAACAGAGTTACTCTGGCTAAGCGGTTTAACCTGGAGGTGACGCTCTGTGAACCTCAGCCAGATACCACAAACTGCCAAAATCAGTAGAGCCACAAGCAACCATGCCCTAAGGACACCTGGACACCAAAATCAACCCACAAGAAGAGGAGCTCAGCTAACGTTCTAACCTGAAGGATATTCGGAGGCCCCGACTACCCAAACAAAAAAATCATTTCTTTTTCTTCCACCCAACAATTTACATAATCTTTTCTTTTTCTTCAAATACCCCTGCATGGCAGCGCCAGGACGGACGCCATCTGGTTGTACCTGAATCTGTGCTCCGTGAACTATAATTCTAAGATCCCAAATAAACCCCTTTGTTGCCCTGCGGCTTAATTTGTTATTTCTGGGTCAAAAAGTCATAGGACTTGGAATACATGGTGACTTAGAATTGTCTTGGCTTTTTTTTAACACGTTACCGGCCCCATCTATACTGAGACAAGCCCTGAGACTCTGACGTAACTCCCAATTCTAATAGCGTTCCTTCAGTCAAATAAACATATGTTTTTTTAAAGTTTCCTAGAAACATATTATGGTGAAATGTGGCAAATGCCCGCAGAATTATCCGTCAGCTTCCAGGTCCTGTCCACGGCTGTGTCCAGCTTTTAAAAAAAGAGGAGTCCCTCCTCTACCGATGCTGCCATTTAGCACCCACTTTGCACTGAGGCCGCCCCGCCTTCCACCCCCTCCCGTCCATCATCTCCTCCCGTCCACCACCTTCCTCCAGCGCAAGGACCGAGCGGAGGTCCCGGCCAGCACGGCCGCGGCCCCTTCCGCAGCCACCGCCCTGCCCGCTCCGCGCAGACCCGGGCTCCGCCCCCCT
>PVIY010020162.1:0-20577 GCA_004026745.1 Myrmecophaga tridactyla | reverse complement strand
TTAGCGGGCGTCAGGGTGGCCCCTACTGTCTGTCCGTAAAATGCCCGTGCCCCTCCGACGAGATGCCAGTTTACCGCCCCGCGCGGCCTTGCCCATCCCGACAGCTGCCTCGGGTCGCCGTCACTAGCTCGGGACATGCAGAGTTGCGCGTCCGCCGCGGGCAGGCTGCCGTCCTCCTACAAAAGGGCCTGAGCCCGAAGCGGGCCCGAATCCTCGGCGCCCCGGGAGCCTGTCAGGGCCGAGCGCCTCTGGGACCCGTGAAGACGCCTCGGCCGCGCCTCCCGCCCGCAGCCGGGCCGCGCGCTCTGGCCGGGACGCAGGCGGCGAGGCGTGCGGACGTCTCTGCCCCTGGCCTGCGGCCGCCGCCCCGCGCAGCTGGGCCCGCCCCCGGGTGACTGGCGCGCGGCCCCCGCCAATGACCACGCGCGCGCCCCGACGACGGCGCCAGGGCCGCGGCGCCGCCATTTTGTCGCGCTCCGAGTGCGGCGCCGCCATCTTGTCGCGCCCCGAGCGCGGCGCCGCCATGTTGGCATGGAGAAGGCGCCGGCCCCTGCCCCGGTCCCCGCGTCGCTGCGCCGCCCGCCCGCTCCCAAGCCTCAGCCTCCCGCGCGGACAGAGACTCGAGCGGCGCGCCGGTGGCGCGGGCCGCGGCGCAGGGTGTGCAGGGAGAGCCTCGCCTCTGTGCGTGGTGGTTAATAGACTGGAAAGTCTGTGTCTTGTCGCTCACTAGTAACCGTGAGTCTTTACCACCTCGTCGCCTCGCGGCGGCGGCCGGGAGCAGGTGCCCGCGGGGGCGCAGCGGCCTCCTCGCGGCCCTCCCGCCGGCCCCGCCCCGTTCTTGACCAAACATGACAGACTCTGAACACGCAGGGCACGACAGGTCGGGAACCCTTCTTGTCTGTCTGTGTGTGGACGCGAGGAGGGTCTGGGCGGCGGGAGCGGGCCGGGCCGCGCGCCTCCTGCATGACTCGGCCGCGCCTGCGGGCCGCCCGCCCCGCCCGCGCCGCCCGCGCCCGGGGGGGTCGCCGCGCCGAGCCCCCGGCCCCCCGCGAGGCCCCGCCCCGGCCGCGCGAGCCCCGGCCCCGCGAGCCCCCCGCCCCGCCCGGGCCGCCGGCCCACGCGGGCGCTGCGTGGGGGTCGCGCGGCGCGGGCCGTGGGCGCGCTCGGAGGCGCCGGCCCGCGGGCAGGGCTGGGGGCTGCTGCTGGACGGCGGCCGGAGAGGAGCACGCCCGGGTGGAGGAAGCGCGAACCCCGGAGCCGGGAGTAGCGCGCTGCGAGTGCAGCTGGCGCACGACGCTCGGTGCTGTGCACGCCTCGCGGGAGCCGAGTGCGCTCCCCGTGGAAACGGCGTGCATCACTCAACCTCCCCCGGCCCTCGGAGCTCCATCGTTCGGACAGTTCGCTGAGATTCTGAGCTTTTGCTTTATTTTTTGCTGTGCCTTAAAAGGCACACTCTTGCTGCCGTTGAGTGGTTTGGGGGTGTCGACTTGTTTTAAACAGCGCAGATAGCACGCTTAAGTTTGCGTTAGAGTTTTAATTCACGTTCATGTTCATTTTTTTAAAAAAGGGCTTTAACTGATTAAAATTACTGGAACAAAATCAGTTGCATCTCATCCTCATTTAGAACTCAAACTCGAGAGCCCGCCCCTCTCCTCGCAGACGGGTCATCAGAAGCACACTGGCCCTCTGGGCTGCGTCCGGACCGCCCGGCCTCCCCCGTCGAGTGACGTGATCTACTTTTAGTAAAGCATTCCAAGCACTTTTAGTCCACCTACGAGCAGAAATCACAAACGTCACTGGAATTTGGTATTTTAAATATTATCTGGCAAGCTTGAAAGGGATAGACATGATGTTTCAACAACTTTGGTATGCAATAATCAAAGTAGATCCCCGGAAGGCCAGTCAGTTTAATGAGTAGTAATTTTTAGGAAGTGAAATGCAATCTGAAAATGAGAAACTACGGATACATAAGCTTGCCCTTGACACGTTTTTCATGATTTTTTTTTTGTACGTTATCTTGTTATTGGGTTAACTGTTACCTCCAGAATGTTCCCATGCTGAGTATCTGTGATCAAACCAGTGACAGAATTTAGCTAATGTGGCCTAAAATTCACTCTTTATGTGGAAGAAAAAAAAATCTGTTCTCACCTGTTTATTGATAGAGCAGCAGGATTCTACATGAAGTATATTAAGGAAGCAGATCAACAAATTCAGGAATCAAAATATTTTATATTAAGGAGCCTTTAAAAATAATTTAAAAATTTTAAATACTGAGAAGTTAAAAAAACATTTTTTAGAAGAATTATTTGTAAGATATAGTAGTGATGTTTAGTCTATTTTTGTTTTATATTAGGACTAAGAAAATTATATTGTCAAATGATTTCTGAAACAGGTCAGCTCAATTTTCACTTACCCGGTTAAGTGGCATTATTATTCTGAGGCAAAAAGGGATGGTTTATCTTTTTCACACCTTGTCAACCTGCATGAAAAACAACTACGTCAAAAACCAACATGAACCAAAAGGAGAATTGGTTCTAGTTCCAGCTTTCCTCCCACTTCACTTGGTGAATTCGAGCAAGCCTGGCTTCTTAAGAGAGTTCTACAAAGTTTTTCAGGTTCTGCAAGATCAGTGGTTCTCAGTCTTTGGGAAGCTTTAAAAAAACCCTTATGCCTTTTCCATTGGTTCGGCCACAGGGTGGGCTGTAAGAGATACAAAAACTCCTTATTAGGTAATTCTAACGTGCTAAATTATGGACCTTTATACTAGGCCATTCTTTCCAAATCTTAGATAATCACTAGAATCACTTTGAGGAATAAAAACTTGTGTCCTGCTCAGAGCAAGTGCATTAGGATCTCTAAGGGAGGGCTTGTAATCTGTACTTTTAAATAGGCTCCCCAAGTGATTGTTAAGAAATTCCGGGAAAATGGACTAATCTGTGGAATCCCTAAATATTCTGTGCTTCCATAGTATAATTATTTTATACCGTAATAATAATTTCTGTGAATTAGGCGGAGAGAAGGGAGTATTTGGAACTAGGCATTGTCTTCTAACATTTTGAAAATTATGTAATACGTACAGGGTGAGTGCAGGGAAAAAAATGAATATGGGATTTATATTTTCAATCTGCTTTGATTTTATACTAGTAAAAATATTTCTATTATAATTTACATGAGAATGAGTTCCTAAATGGAAATGGAATTGACAGAATGAGTAATTTTTTTCTCCTTTAAGAAAAAGTCTCTTGTGTGTTTATATGGTGAACTCATTTTGTACTAGATTTGATTGCCAAATGAATTAGCTTAAAAAAAATACCCACAAGTATACTTTTCTTTAAATATTTTCATGTCTGCAGCATTGTTGTTATAAAAATGCCTGTAGTTAATATATGGCTATATAGAATGCTAGTAGAGGACTTCAGTTAAGGTCTGGAGCCTAGTTTCCAAAAGTTTTTAGAAATGAATAATGGAAATGGAGAGGAAGGAGGTGAGGGAAGTGAAAAGTAGAAATAATCCTTGTCTGTTTTCAGTCTATTCTCAGTCTCTGAAGCACAACTCCAGCCACCTGATAGTCTGTTTCAGCTGGAGATTGACCCAATTAAAGCAATTCACAAACAACTCTTTAAAGTTAACTACTATGAGCTTTGAACAAATTTGCAGAAGGGTAGGAAAGATAAATATATACCCAAGTAACTATTATAGAATTCTCTGAAATACATTAAAGGTTAAATGTTATAGAGGGCTCACCCTGGGCAGAAAAATCGTTTTCACGTGAACAGTGAAACAGCTGGTGATCCTCACAGTCTTTGATTGGTAGGAGGTATGGCTAATACTTTCCTTTGGGAGAAGGTTATTCTTTGCCAATTGTGAACAATTTTCCCACAGTCCTTCTCCCTACTTTCTTTCCTCCTATAAAACAAGAACAAAACTCCTTAGACTCACCTCCCTGCCTGCTCCCCATATCGAGTAAAACCTTGCCAAGAGACTGCCCTGGAGAATCTGAAGGGATGAGGGTGGAGAAGATGGTTACGCCTTCCGTTTGTGGCAGGGCTTTCATTTACTTCTCATGAGTAGCATGAGGTGGGTAAACTAGTCGTACAGTGTCCGTGATTTGTCCCAAATCCCACAGAAGAGCCTGGATAAGAACCCAGGTGTGCAAACTCCTGCTCACAATATTATTTTCACTCTTTGTTAAGATGGCAGAGGGAAATAATGGATTAAGGTCTAGCCTTTAGTTCTTGAGTAGTTTGAAATTGTAATGTGATACATTTGCGAGGGCCCTGGGTTCTGAATAATACCTAGGCTCTAATCCTTGTCCTTCTTAGTGAATGCTTTTCGCTTTTTGAAGGCCACTTTTCTTATTTGTGAAATAAAGTAGTTGAATTAGAGTATCTAAAATCTCCCTTCCCATTTTTAAAATTTAATTTTTTAAATTAAAAAAACTACAGGTGCCTTTTTTCAAATCAGAGCATACTTTGTGCTTCACACAATATCTGGTTTTAAATTAGTGAAGTAAATGTTTTCCCTCACTAGGTCACTATTTTATTTCTTAATTCACCAAGTGTTGGCACTGTCAAAGTGAAGCTTTTTTAAGCAAATGTAAAAAACTCAAGTTATACATCTTGATATTGGTAGACACTTTGACTCTTAGAAGACATTTCCTTTTCTCAACCTCTCATAACCGTTCATTTGTTACAAAATTTTATTCATGAAATTTTCATTCAAAGGAGTTTTATAGTTTCCTTTCTGTGCCAAGTACAGTATTAAGGGCTAGGGAAACAAATCTGAATGCAGCCTCACTGAACATGTACTCCAGGACAGTTTAATCTAGCAGAAGAAACTTCAGGCAGTACGCTGTTGTAGCACAGGGGCCGGGATGGAGGTGTGAGCCACATGCTGGGTGGAATAGGTAGAGGCTTCAGGGGGTGTCACGGAATAGCCATTCTAGAGGGTGAATAAAAGTTGGACCAAGAAGAGAGAAAGGTAAATGAAAAGTATAGAGAGATGAAGTGGCGCAGTAAGTGCCATAGTAGGTATGTGTTAGTATGTGGAGAGTGTACAACATACTTTGGGAAATGGGGAATAAGGCTTAAATGAATTTGGGGCCAAACCTTGAAGATATGGGGAGACCATCAAAGTTTTTTAAGCAGGAGAATGATCAGATGCATTTTTCTCCTGGGACCTAGGAGGAAGTGGACTCAAAAGGAGAGACCAGTAGAAGGAAGACAAATTAGGGGGCTTCTCAGTTATTTTCATTAAATAGAAAAGCCTTTATTTTAATATGCCTCGTTGCAGGCACAGTAAAGACAGCAATAAAGACAAAATCCTTGCTCTAATGGAGCTCACATTTTCTTGGGAGAGGTAGACAATAAATGAATAAACATAAAAAATATTAAATGGTGATAAAGCAAAAAAGGAGATGGACAGTGCTGTGTGTGGGGGTAGGATATTTCTATTTTAAATCAGGTGTTTAAAAAAGCCCTGGAAATAGAAGGGAGGAGCATTCCAGAAAGAACAGAAGGTGAAAAAAAGCTTGGACCCAGGAATGAGCCTGAGGAGATGAAGGGAAAACAAGGGAGCACTATGGCTAGAGAAGAGTGAGCAGGAGGGAGGGCAGTAAGAGGCACGTGAGAGATGCAGGGTGCTGTGTCAGCTCTGTAATGACCTTGGGTTTCACTGAGTGATACGGGAGCACCTGCAGGGCTTGACGGAGAAGGACGGGGTCACGCTGGCTCTTGCACAGGGTGGTAAAAAGGGAAGCTGCTAAGTAATGGTGGTTTTGGCTATGGGGATGAAAAATATTGACTACTGGATATGATTTGGAGGTAGAAGCAAGAGGATTTGTTGATGGGTGAATGTGGAGCATGAGAGAAAAAAATGAGCCAGAGTTACTGTAAATGTCTATAAATAGAATGGTGAGGACTCCATCAAAAACATTGGCAATGAGGAAGCAGACAAAAGGCAAAATTCAGGAGCTATTTCTTAGAGTTCCTAAAACTGGGGAAATCAAGATGTTAGTTGAAATGAATGAGCGATCACCCAGCTAGGTGTGTAGTGGACCGTGAGGACGAGGACAGAAGTTTGCTGAGAGTCGAGGAGAAGGGTTCATGGAAGGAAGGATCATAGAACACATAAACAAAAGTAAGCATTGAAAATAGGCCACAGGCTATACTAAATGAGGACATTTTAAAATTTGGATTTTAATTTGTCACAGGATGGTTTGAAATATTTGTGTTTTTTAGGCTTTTGAGCTTGACTTGCCACCTGAGGTCTGCTTCCGTCATTTAGGTGACTTGCCTGACCACTCTAGGCGTCTTGAGTTTGTGACCCCTTGTTACGTGGTGTAGTCAGGTTTCACCTGGGCAGCCTGGCAATTTGGCTGCTACAACACCCTACGGGGGTGGGTGATTGACCTTGAAATTACCAGCCTTCGATTCAGGATGCTTGGAATAGTCTTTTGTGCATTAGGGCTTCCTGAAGTTGTGCAACACAAACTGATCATTCTCAAGAATGCTGAATTAG
Organism: Myrmecophaga tridactyla; assembly: GCA_004026745.1. Taxonomy (NCBI): domain Eukaryota; kingdom Metazoa; phylum Chordata; class Mammalia; order Pilosa; family Myrmecophagidae; genus Myrmecophaga; species Myrmecophaga tridactyla. The sequence continues at coordinate 14,058 of PVIY010020162.1, read as the reverse complement.
CTTATTATTATTATTTAATAATAAAGCTAAGATTTATTTGGCACTTACAATATGACAGGGATTGTGTTAAGTGCTTTTCATGAATTATTTCATTTAATCCTCACAACAACCCTAGGAAGTAGATCCAATTATTTACCCCCTTTTTACAAATGAGGAGACAAACACTAAGAGATTTGTAAATTTGACCCCAGAGCCCACACTTTTACTCAAGGCTATACACCCCCATTACAAGGGAACATATATATGCAACAGAGTAACTCTTTACTTAAAATGACTAGATGTTTTGCATCAGGGAGTGTATAGTTTTCATGTAGCATATTATATGAAAACCAAATTATCAAAAGTTGCTTAATGAATTAAGAGTTTGGGATTAGAAGAAAGAAGTTGATTATAAATGACTCAGGTTCAAGGGGGATTAATCACATCCACAGTGTTGTGATGCCCTCACCGCCTTCCAGTACTCAAACTTTTCCTGCTCCCCAACAGATCCCGTCACCTATTATGCATTAACTTTCCATTCCCCTTGCTCTCTATCCCTGGCAAACTGTCTACTTTATGTCTCTATGAGCATGCATATTCTCTGATATTTTCTTTGTAGTTACCATGAATTTAACATCCTAAATCTATAACAATCTTGTTTGCTTTGATACCAACATAACTTCAACACTGTGCACACAGTATGTTCCTATACCCCATCTGACCCCCACCTTTATGTAGTTCCGTCACAGATTACATGTTTTTACATTGTGAATCCCAAACCATTGATTTATCATTACATTTTAGATCCTGCAGGTGGTAAAAAGTGGGGTTACAGAGTAAAAATACAATAGTACTGGCATTTATATTTATCCATGTCTTTTCCCTTACCAGAAATCTTTATTTCTTCATGCAGCTTCAATCTATTGTCTATCGTCCTTTCCTTTCAATGTGCAGAGCTCTCTTTACCATCTCTTGTCAGGCTGCTCTAGTGGTGACAGAGTCCCTCAGGTTTTATTTATCTGGGGATATTTTAATCTATCCTTCAGTTTTGAAAGACAGTGTTGCTGGATATAGAATTATTGGTTGGCAGTTTTTTTCTTTCAGCACTTTAAATGTCATCCCACTGCTTTCTTGCTGTCATGGTTCCTGATGAGAAATCAGCATTTAATCTTATTGAAGTGGCCTTATATCTGACCCGTTTCTTCTATCTTAGAGCTTTCAGAATAATCTTTATCTTTGGCATTTCACAGTTTGATTATAATGTGCTCCAGTAAGGGTCTGTTTGGGTTTATCCTATTTGGAGTTCATTGAGCAGCTTGAATATATATATTCATGACTTTTGCTAAATTTGGGGAGTTTTCAGCCATTATTTTTTTGAATGTACTGTCTTAGCCCCTGTCTCTTTTCTCCTTCTGGACACCCACAATGCATATATTGGCACACTTAATTGTGTCCTACAGGTTCCTCAGGCTCTGTTCACTTTTTTCATTCTTCTTTTTGCTCCTCCAACATGAGGCATTGTAGATAACTGCTATATAAATAATGTCATGGAAAGGACTAATGTTTTCAACTTTTATTTTGGTATCATAACACTAGAAGATTATTCTCTGGCGTTCATGATGTTGGGTAATTTTATTCTGAGATTCATTTCTTTTGAATTTCTATCTTTTCTAGTCTATACTGAAGAGCCTAAATCAAGAGGACAGATGGAAAGGCAATGAATGTAAATGCATTCTAGCTTATTTAGATATCCACAATAGTAAATGAAATATAGAAAATAATAATTTTTTTAATGTAGTCACAAAAAAGATAATGGCAAACTAATTCACAGTTTTGATTTATTCACATAATAGTCTGACTCTCTTTGTGGAATAAAAATATTGGGGAATGTTGTGGTTTTTCTTCATGATGTCAAATATATACATTTAAAGATATGTTTAAAAATTCTTAATTTTCTAGATAATTATGCAGCCTACCTAAGCTGTCTGGCACTGGATAGGGGCAGGAAAATAAGCATAACAGGCATTTTATTACCAGAAACCTATGTTATTGTAAACCTTTTTAAAGGAACTCTTATGCTTTCCTGTCTTACTAAACAAATAATTATGGATTTAGTCTTTTCTCAGTAACTTTGGGTCATCCCAAGCAGCTACTGATGGCATAATCACTGTGAACACTAGGTATTATACTCCATCTTAGGTTTTATTGTTGCATTCAGGAGACTTTGGTGCAGACAGCTGCTAAGCATTACTTAAGGTTAGGTTGAAGTAGAAATACCTCCAGAGCAGATCCTAACTTGGTCTATCCTAGGTCATTCCTACTTTTACTTCTTCTACATAATTTTTCATTGTTATTTTCAGAAAGAAAATCAGAGAAATTTCCCCTTCGAAATTCCATGCTCCGTGAATTTATGACCTTTCCCAATGTTCACTATTTATTATTTCTATTCACTATTTATTATTTCAGATAAATCACAAGGGGAAAGGAAACTTCAGTTGAGGGCTAAAGTGCTAGGTAATTACCTAAATTTATCTCATTTAATCCTTAAACAACTCTGTGATGGTCAAGGCAACTGATTAATCCCATTTTGTACCGAAATGGAGTGTTAGAGAGGAGTGAGATAATTTAAGATCATGTAGGTAGTATGTTCAAGAGGCAGAATTTGAACACAGATCTTCCTGAGCCTAGAGGTTTTGTTCCATCTGCTGTGCTATGCTGCCCTTTTAAGTGATTTCCTTTAACATGCTGCCAGTTTAAAGTACTTAACAGTCCTTCTAAGAAACCTAATATTAATGGTTATTGTTCTTACTTAATTCTTCTACTTAATTTCCCGGTTCAGGTGACTTCACTTTGTCTGAATCCTGTGTCCTCATTAAATAAAAGGCACCTTTTGTTGCTTGTTTTGTTTTTTGTAGGTGGAAATTGCTCTTCTGTTAGCCCTTGTCTCTTCAATGGTCTAGTGTCTCTTCTGGGTATTAGCCCTTAGCTCCGTTTTATTTTAATGGAATTGCAAACCTTAGTAATGACATAGCAGTTTTCATTTCTTCCAGCATTCCTATTTTCCTTCTCTCTGATTTTAATGTGGAGGCTTTTTCCTGGAGGGCTGCTGTCTAGACTCTGCCATTCCTTATCAGGCAGCGTTATCTGGTACCCTGAAATGAAATGGTGGGCTCCCATTTTCAAGCCCCACATGACTTGGTTAAGTCTTTTTACCTCTGTTTTTAAATTTCATCTGTACGATTAAAAGTTTGGATTAATTTCTTTCGTGCACTTAAAAAAAAAGTTCCATAAGAAGAAAGCCCTTAGCATCTCATAACTCCAAATCTCAGATCACCAGCCCACCTGCTCTAACCTGGTGGCCATCATGTCCTGACAGTTACAAAAATAACTCCTTAAGAATTGAAGTAACTCTTACTTACTTTTGCATATCAGAAACAACATTTTTAGGCCCTGAAGAGTTTTTTCCATATCATCTCTTAAAATACTGCATAAATGGTGTATTGATGAAGTTCCCCCCCCACAACTTATTATGGAAAATTTCAAGTTTAAAGAATTTTACAGTAAACACCTCCATATCCACCAGTTGGTGAGGTTCTTAATCATTGCATTGGCTAACATTCTTAAGTGGTTCAATTTTCTTTGAAGACCAAACCAGGTGTGTGGCACCTACTGCAACGTGCTTGGGAACTAGGGCCTGGGAATCTCACTGCCTTCTACCAGCAGAGCTTGTTTAGCAATTTGCCCCCTTTCCCCATCTATAAGATGGCATAGGGTTAGCACTCCACAGAGTAAATGTGAGAATGAAACAGCTGATCCCACGTGTCTGGTAGCCTGGTTAGTACTCAGTAACTTAACTGGTATCGTCGTTGTCACTTACTGTTTTACTACACATCTAGATTGGGATGGTCATATACTTCATAATTATTGAGGCTTTATGTTAACACACTAGCTGGGAATTGAAGATAGATTTAAAGAAACAGTCAGATGGATGGTTAGAAAGTGTATACTAAGAGTTGCTGAGAAGTACTTGCAGAGTCAAATGTCCCTAATTCTCTAAAGACCCCATGTTTTGTTTTGTTTTTAACTTTTTTTATTGTATAATATAACATATATACAAAGCAAAGAAAAACAATAGTTTTCAAATCACTCTTCAGCAAGTATTATAGGGCAGATCCCAGAGTTTGTCATGCCTACCATACTATCATCTCAGATTTTTCCTTCTAGCTACTCCAGAACATAGGAGCCTAGAAAGAATAAATACTTTTTTATCATTACAATCGACTTGTTTTTCTTTTTTGTGAAAAATAACATATATATATAAAAGCAATAAATTTCAAAGCACAGCAGACAGTAGCTGCAGAACACATTGCAGAGTTTGGCACTGGCCACAATTCCACAATTCCAGGCCCTTACCTCTAGCTGCTCTAAGACACTGGAGACCAAAAGAAACATCAATATAATGATTCAGCAATTATACTTGTTTGCTAAGCTCTACCTCTGTATATAACTCCACCATCACCTTTGATCTCTCTATCCCACTCTTTAGGGGTATTTGAAGGCCCCATGTTTTTGAATTTTAGCCTTATGGGGAGAACAACTTACCCTCTTTTAAAAAAGATACAGCTAAAATGGCGCCATTTACCTTTTCTACTTGGTCATATCTAGATTTGAACGATTACAAGACCACAAAGACAAACTGAAACTATAGTGAATGGCAAATGGTGGTTCTCCTTTTAAAAATAGCTTTCAGTTTTATCTTCTCTAATGTTTTTGCAGTTTATTTTATTGGCTTCTGCCTTTATATTTATTATTTTCATTCTTCTTATTCCTTTGCGTTTGCTCATTTCCAGTTTCTTTAGTTGAATGCATAGTTCATTTGTTTGTAATCTTTTTTATTTCCTGAAAAATATGCTTTTATTTAAGCATAAACTTCCCTCTAAGGACTCCTTTTATTTTTTTAAGAAGGTCTTTTAATTTAGTGACTTCATGGTACACTGCAGCAAATTTATACTGGGAAGTTCACCTGAATGCTACATTGCTTGAATTTTGGTATTACATTAATGTGTTAGTGACATATTCATTGCCTCCATCAGGTAATTATAATGCCTGCTTTGAAGATTTTGTAGGCTGGAATGATTGGCATGAAGTGCTCTGATCTGTGATTAGCACCTTCATCATTCATATTCCTTACTGCTTTTTCCAAAATCTTGACCCTCTTCAAAAACATGGCCTCCACAATAAGGTGACATTTTAGAAATATAAATCATGGGTATGTTTCTAATATTCATTGGAGGAGGATAGACTGAAAGATAATAAATAGTCCATTTTTTTGGTATTAGTGGTTTTTAACTAATTTTTTTCTGGCTCAGAATGGTTGAGGAATAGACATTCCCATCAGTGACAGAGTATGTCTGTTTTCATGGGGAGTATCTGGTATCAGAATCTCCATGTGGATAATTGCAGCGGCATCCTATTTTCACCGCATCTCTTTTGTTTCCCCTTTAGATCTGTGTTTTTGCTCTCAACCAAAGTTGTATTTCAGAATGCAGATTTAATCACATCACCTCCTTTCTTGGAAATGCTTTCTTCTCTTGGATGAAGTCCATATGGCCATCTAAGCTTTCCGTGATCTAGTTCTTACCACTCCAGCATCATTTCGAATCAGCTTCCCCTTTTTCTTTAAGATCCAGTGAAAGTGGCCTTGTCTTAGTTCCTGTAATGTGTCATTTTGTCTTCTTCCATAAAGATTTTCTGTCTGCCGGAGGTCCCTCCCTATCCCCTCTTTCTCAGGCCATCTCATCTCAGTTCAATCACAGCTTCCTTAGGAAAAGCCTTCCCATACTGTGTGCTCTTATAGCACTGTTTACCCCCTTCGTGTACTTAGTAGGGTTGTTATTTTATATTTATTTGTGTGATTCTTTGATTAATGTCTGTCATCGCATCCCCCAAACTAGATTGAAAACCTCATGAAAGAAAGCACCACCTCTTTCGTTGTTGCTTAACACTTAGAAGGTGTTGCATAATGCTGAATGAATCAATTCCTTTTTTTTTTTGCTGGGGGGGACATACAATTCTTATACATCTATAGTTTTGGAGAATTTCTGCTCTAGATGTTACAGATCTCATCCCTGGATTAAGTCAGAACATCAGGTGGTTGTGTATTTGGACATTATTACGTTGTTCCTGCATATAATTTTTTTTTTCAGTTCAACTTTGGCATCATGCCCTTTGCTCAAATTGGTATACCGTAAACAATAAACTATTTTACTGGTTGTATGGATACTATTGATGACAGAGCCCATTGTATCAAATAATGTCCATTGTATGTATCAAATAATGTCCATTGTATGAGGTAATCTCTATGAGGACTCTGAGGATAATTTTTCTCTCATGTCACTCCCAGAAAAAATAGTGCTTCTCTTGAGCAGCCAGTCTTTTTGTCTTGGAAGCACTGTTGTCTTATACCTAATCCTTGTTTCCTTCTTTATATTTGGACACTTGGAAGCTCAGAGCCAAATTTGAATCTCATATCTAAAAATTAGGGGTTTCTGGCATACCTCTATGTAAACTCATTCTTAGCACCATCTTAATTTTTAGAATTTTAACTGTGATTTATTTACATATTTCATAGGTTATCCAAAAAAAGTCTCTATAAATTGCTGTAAAAGAATAATACAAACTCCCATCAGAGCTTTAAAAAAGGCTAAGTTTATCTGTTTGCTGCATAAGAAACTGTGCCTCCGTGCTGAAAGTGGAAGGGATAGGTAAGAAGAAATTAGTTTGTTACATGTCAGAGGGGATTCTAGGTATTCTAATTGGTTCATTTTGTGTTTGGAAATTCTTTCTTCTAATTTTATTCTGCCTTTGTCACAAAAGCAGAGGTATTGCTTTACAAGGAGGTCCAAGCACGGTTATGAAGAAGTGGGCTAGGTTCAGGGTCACACCATCAGGGCTTCTGTATGCACATGCTGGGAACTTGGCAGCTTTACTTTAACAGTTCCCCCTTTTGGTTCTTCCTTAGTCTTGTGGATACAGAATGACAGGTTGCATGCTCACTACTGAATGACTTCTTTACAGTTCTGACTGAAGGCCCTGGTATTTAGCCTGACTGACTCCCAGAGCACTTTATTTTCCTTTTGTTGCAAAATAAATTTTTCTACTACCTGATGGAATCACAGCTGTGCAGTAGCCCGTATGATTCTGGAGACCATGAGACAAATAAAAATAACTGTGGCTTCTAAGGAAAGACTGGAAGGCATTCTGGACTCATGAATAGAGATTCCCTCACTTTGACCAGGAGACCAGAACTCAGAATCCTTCGGAGTCCACTTTTGATAGCTAACTGTCTTTTAGTTTGAATGTAGATTGGTTCACCTTCCCTATGGCAGTACTCCGTGTGCAGCAGGAAGTGTTAGCTGTATTTCATATTTTTTCTTGGCTTGCCAACAGGAAATTGAGGACTGGGTTGTTATCCATAACCACTTGGATCAGTGAGTTCAGATTTGTTTGTTGAACTCCTAGGGCTTTGCAGTGTTATTTATATTCTCAGCCAAAGTATTAACACATTTTTCAAGTTATGTGACCTCCACAGTTGAAAGTAGAGATCTGTGCTAGTTTGAAACTGTCATGTACCCAAGAAAAAGCCATGCTTTCTTCCTAATCCAATCTTGTGGGGGCAGACCTATTATTTAGGGTGGAAACTTTGATTAGAGTTTTCCATGGAGATGTGACCCGATTGTGGCTGTGACCTTTTGATTAGATGGAGATATGACTCTGCTCATTCAAGGTAGGTCTTGATAAGTTTACTGGAGTCCTTTAAAAAGAGAAACATTTTGGAGAAATCTCAGATGCCGACGCAGAGACAAATGTCGGTGTTTGGAAATGCAGAAGCCCTCGGAGATGCCAGTTGCTGAGAGAGCTGACAGAAGCTAGTCAGGAACCAGAGCCCAGCAGACATCGCCATGTGCCTTTCCATTGAAAAGCTAAGCTAAGAGATGAAACCCAGAGTTTTGCCCTGGAGCAGCTAAGTCAGGACCCACAAATGTCTAAAGAGAAAGCCATTGGAATCAGAGGCTAAAGGCAACGGAACCAGAAACAAGGACCAGCAGGTGCCAGCCATGTGCCTTCTTATGTGGCAGACATCAGCCTTTCTTCGGAGTCAAGGTATCTTTCTCTGGATTCCTTAGTTTGGACATTTCTAAGGCCTTAGAATTGTGCTTGTAACTTACTAAATCCCTGTTATAAAAGCAGCTGTTCCATTTCTGGGTATATTCTATTGCAGCAGCATTAGCAAACTAAAACAAGCTCTAATGATTTTAGTATAAAGGGAATACCAAATTTTTCTTCAGGGAGATCACCATCCCTTCAGATACTTCCAAAGAAAGAAATATCTAAAACTGTCTATTATATTACTATATAAATTAAGTTATGATGAGGCAAACAAGAGTAAGCATGCTGTGGATTCAGAAAGTCAAGATAAAAACACCACATGCAGTTTCAGAAATAAAGGAGGAATTGCTGGTAACAAAAGTGAGTAAGAAAGGAATTCTCCATTATCTCTGGGGAACAGACACTTACATAGAGTTAAACAAAATTCATAACGGTTGTGGTAGGACTATAGAGGATGTTAGATTAATTAAAAGTCATATTTGTACCAGCTCCCATTCCTGCAGGGATTTTTTTTGGGTTGTGGCTTTGATAAAGTCTAAGTTAACCTTAAGGAATAAAAACCAAGTGAAATTTGTGATGGTTTCGTGTGATAGTCAAAAGGGATACGCTGGTTCCTGCAAACTGAATATATTCCTAGAGGCATAAGAATAGTGGACAAAGAATAAGGATAAAAGTGCTCTGAGAGATACAGGCATCATTCAGATTTTACTATTGGTAGTTTGTAAAGAGAAGCTATTATGAAATAGGAAAGCCATCTAGGATGAAATGTCCAAAGCCCGTTTGTTGGGGTGAACATCACATCATAAAAACTCATGTCAGGGAGTTCCTCCATGGTCCCAGTATGATCAGCAGTATTTTCCTTAAGGGAAATAACAGTTTTGGGGGGTGGGAGGTAGGGAGTTGGGTCAAGGCTTGATTAGGTGGACTGTGCATAAGCACATACAGGTGGAGGAAAGAGATCAGAGGAGCAGAGGCAAAGCCTGGACCCAGTGGGTTGTCTGTTGAACATGTGCACTGATTTGGGCAGTTTATTGCTTACCTAGACAACAGGTGCCCTGTCCCTCACAACACTGAGGCTACTTTTGTGGTGGGGAGCCTCTTGTTAAGGTGTGGTTTCCGTTCTCAGCTAAGCAGTTTTTTTTAACCTACACCTGTATCCTAATGAGGGAGCAAGAAGGAAAGTCTCTTACTGGAATCAGGAAGATAGGTGAATGAGAACCTGCCTCCTGGCAGCCTCCTGCAGAATAGTGAGGTGACCTACGTGGGACATGACTCCCAGGGGTATAAATCTCCCTGGAAACATGAGACAGGACTCTCAGGAATGAGCTGGGGCCCATGTCATGGGATTGAACAAGCCTTCTTGGCCAAAAGGGAGAAGAGAGAAATGAGACAAAATAAAATTTCGGTGGCTGAGAGATTACAAACAAAGTCGAGAGGTTATCCTGGAGGTTATTCTTATGCATTATATAGATATCCTTTTTAGTTTCTGGTGTAATGGAGTGGCTGGAAGGAAGTACTTGAAACTTTTGAGCTGTGTTCCAGTAGCCTTGATTCTTGAAGACGACTGTATACCGATATAGTTTTGCAATGTGACTGTGTGATTTTGAAAACCTTGTGTCTGATGCTCCCTTTATCCAGGGTTTGGACAAATGAGTAAAAAAAATAAGTAAAAAAAATAAGGATTAAAAAAATTAATAATGGGGGGTGGATAAGAGGTAAAAAAAAATTAGGTAGGTTGAAATACTGGTGGTCATTCAAAGGGACAGATGAGGGCTATGTGAGTTTTTTCTTTTTTCTTCTTTTCTGGAGTGATGCAAATGTTCTAAGAATGATCATGGTGATGAGTGTACAACTGTGTGATGATATTGAGAGCCACTGATTTCATAGTCTCGATGTACTATATGTATATGAAGATATCTCAATAAAAATATTTTTTAAAAAAGAAAAAGAATAGGGAGGTGAGTGAGAAACGGCCTTGCCATAGCCTCTCCGTCGCAAGACTGCATCTTTCCATGTTCTGGAGAATCGCAGGGCATCTGCTAAGGCTTCAGTCAGCGGTGGTTGAGCCTTGCCTTCATGCTAGATCTGGAGACATGCAAGATTTCTGGGGCACAGGTGTGGAGCAGCCCCCCAGTTATCAGCCATGATATGAGAGCAATGACAGGGTAAATCAGAATAAAAGCAAGAAATGCCAAGTGTTAGAAGTAGTAGCTTCAACCATTAGGGTATTTTTGCTCCAGTAGTCTACTTCTACTTTTGTAAAGTTGCTGCTTCTGGACTTGAAAACTCTTTGTGTGTGTGTGTGTGTGTGGTGATACCAGTTTATCCCCAGAAATATGTACTTATGGGTAATGTTGTTATAATACCACCCATCTGCAGTACTTATATAGTCTTTTATTGAGACTTTTGTGTTTCTTCCAGAAGATTCGATTTCTGATCTGTAGCATGTAACAGGAGCCTTTAGGCAAGTGTAAAGAAAAACCAGAAACTACTTTTGGAGGTAAGACTGAATGATTCAGGTTAATTTACTTTAATAGCTAACAATATCAGAATGGAGAAAGTAGAATCCTCTCTCGAAATATAAAACATAATCAATTTATAAGGTTTTAGCAAATAATTACCTTGTAATAAGAACTTAATATGGACAGTGAGGACATTGACCAATTTCGGAGTCTTTAATTTATACCATTGTGTATTGTGATTTTCTCCAATTGTCTCTAATCTAAAAATTTAAATCAAGAGGTAAAATATTTATCTTATAATTAAAAAAAATAATTGCCTTATTGAGAGACAATTAGTCTATTTAGAGTGTACAAGTTACTGGGTTGTATTATATTCATAGAATTTTATAAGTATCAACACTATCTAGTTTTAGAATATTTTCCTTACCCCACAAAGAAACCATTGACAGTCACTCTCCATTCCTCCCTCTAATCTGCATGGCAGCCACGACAATATACTGTCACTATGGATTTGCCTAAGATAAAAATCGTTTAAAAATAAATTTGTTTATTAACTGGACTATTATTGTACCAGACTTTAGTACATGAACATCAGTTTGCCTCTTATCCTAAAAAGCATGTAATTACTCTATATCCTTATGTTAATAACAAGCCACCCATATTTAATTAACCTAGGAACTTCTATTTTGATTTATCAAGTTTTAAAAAATATCTTGGGTTTAGTAAACAAAGTAGCTTTCTGAATATTGTTGAGCTAATTCGAATCCGGAGAATGCCAAGTACTCTTATTCTATTATATCATCTATTGTTGATTTTCTCCAGACCACAGAGCTAGATTAATATCTGATACATTGGTAGGTACTCAGTCAAGAAGACTTCATTTTGGTAAGAGAGCTGTATTAGAATCCAACTTTCCTTCAGTCTCCCTTTCCTTCCATTATGTCGCAGACATACGTGTCCAAAGCTGACTTTTTTAAAAACCATTTGGAAGCTATTCATAATTCATGAAGTGTGGATCATTATTCTTTATTTCCTCATGCTCACTTCCATTTAAAAAAATTTGATTAATAAAATCAATCAACATACAACACGAACATTCTTAACATATGAACATTCCATACTTGCTGTGCAATCAGTGGCTCACATTATCATCACATAGTTGTATATTCATCACTATGATAATTTCTCAGAACATTTACATCACTCCAGAAAAAAAAATAAAAATAAAAAGGAACAAACTCATACTTACCATACCCCTTACCCATCCCTCTCATTGACCATTAGTATTTCCCTCTACCCAATTTATTTTAACATTTGTTCCCCCATTATTTATTTATTTTTAATCCATATTTTTTACTCATCTGTCCATACCATAGATGAAAGAAGCATCAGAACAAGGTTTTTACAATCACACAGTAACTTATGAGAGCTATATCATTATACAATCATCTTAAAGAAACATGGCTACTGGAGCACAGCTCTACAGTTTTAGACACTTCCTTCTAGCCACTCTAATACACCTTAAACTAAAAGGGTTATCTATATAATGCATAAGAATAATCTCCAGGAAAACCTCTTGACTCTATTTGAAATCTCTCAGTCACTGACTCTTTATTTTGTCTCATTTTTCTGTTCCCCCTTTCAGTCAAGAAGGTTCTCTCAATCCCTTGATACTGAGTCCCAGCTCATTCTAGGATTTCTGTCCCACATTGCCAGGGAAATTTACACCCCGGGAGTCAGGTCCCACATAGAGAGGGGGAGGGCAGTGAGTTGGCTTGCCCTGTTGGCTGAGAGATAGGCCACGTCTGAGTAACAAAAGAGGTTCTCTAGGAGGTGACTCTTAGGCCTAATTTTAAGTAGACTTAGCCTATCCTTTGTGGGGGTATGTTTCATATGAAAAAACCCCAAAATTGAAGGTTTGGCCTATTTATTTTGTTGTCCTCACTGCTTACGAGAATATCAGGCCTTCTCCATATGGGGAAGTTGAATTTTCTCTCTTTCTCACCATTCTCCCAAGGGGACTTTGCAAGTACTTTTTTTATTCACTGTTCAAATCACTCTGGGATTTATCAGGGTATCACTCTGGACAAAACTGCAAAATCTCATGCTCTACTCAAGGTTCCATGCACTTATGGTGTTCAATTAAACTGTCCATATAAGTTATATTAGGAGATGCACTAGTCAAAATATAAATTTTGTACCAAATAAACATTTTTTGTTTTAGTCTCACACATAAGTTAAAGTTTTAAAATATGAATTACCATCTATTTTCAACATCCTGTAATATTGACATTCCTTTGTTCTTCCTCATACAAAAACATTTTTTTCTTTGTACATTTAATCACTATCTTTGTACATTCTAGGCATTCCTAGATTATACCATCTCAGTCTTTATCGTCTGTCTTTCCTTCTGATTTCATTTGTGCCCCCAGCCCTCCTCCCTCTATCATTCTCACATTCAGCTTCATTCAGTGTACGAACATTCTTGTATTACAGTTAGGAAGTATTGTGCTATCCATTTCTGAATTTTTACAATCAGTCCTGTTGTACAATCTGTATGCCTTCAGCTCCAATTACCCAATATGTACCCTATTTCTATCTCCTCATGGTCTGTGTTCCTAATGGAAATTCTCCAGGTTCATTCATTAATGTTAGTTCATATCAGTGAGACCATACAGAATTTGTCCTTTTGTTTCTGGCTAATCTCACTGAGCATAATGTCCTCAAGATCCATCCATGTTGTTACATACTTCATAACTTTATCCTCTCTTACAGCTGTATAATATTCTACTGCACGTCTATACCATAGCTTGGTTAGCCACTCATCTGTTGATGGACATTTGGGCTGTTTCCATCTCTTGGCAATTGTAAATAATGCTGCAGTAAACACTGGTGTGCAAATGTCCGTTTGTGTCCTTGCCTTCATGTCCTCTGAGTAAATACCTAGCAATGGAATTGCCAGATCATATGGCATGTCTATTCTTAGCTTCCTGAGGAACTGCCAAACTGCCTTCCAGAGCAGTTGTACCATTTTACATTCCCACCAACAGTGGATACATATGTCTCTTTCTCCATCCTCTCCAGCACTTGTCATTTTCTGTTTTATTGATAATGGCCATTCTGGTGAATGTGAGATGGTATCTCATTGTTTTGATTTGCATTTCCCTAATAGCCAGTGAAGTTGAGCATCTTTTCATGTGCCTTTTGGCCATTTGTATTTCTTCTTCTGAGAAGAGTGTGTTCATGTCTTTTGCCCATTTTGTAACTGGGTGGTCTTTTCGTTGCTGGTTGTCTTTTGTTGAGCTTTAGAATCTCTTTATATATTCTGGATACTAGAACCTTATCTGATATATTGTTTCCAAATATTGTCTCCCATTGTGTAGGCTGTCTTTTTGCTTTCTTGGCAAAGTTCTTTGATGCATAAAAGTGTTTAATTTTGAGGAGCTCT
>PVIY010020161.1:0-44497 GCA_004026745.1 Myrmecophaga tridactyla | reverse complement strand
ACCCTAGAGTGATTAATCCTGTTTCACCAGATGAAACTGCAAATGAAGGCCCTGAAGCAAATGGCTTGGAAGATACTTCTAATTCTTTTTATGGCCCACCCCCACCACCCTTCATTTCTTCCAGACCTATAACTAGACTAAAGTCCCAACAGGCCCCTAAAAGTGAGGTACAAAGTATCACACATGAGGAGGTACTTTATACTCCAAAAGAACTGTGTGAGTTTTCCAATTTATATTGACAGAAATCAGGGGAATATGTGGTGATGGATTTTAAGGGTGTGGGATAAAGGTGGGAGGAATATAAGGGTGGATCAGGCTGAATTTACTGATATGGGCCCACTAAGCAGAGATTCTCATTCAATGTTATAGCTCGAGAGGTTGGAAAAAGATTAACAGATTGTTTGGATGGTTGGCTGAAACACGGATCAAAAGGTGGTCGACATTACCAGAGGTTGAAATGCCAGAACTGTGCTGCTATAATATAGATGAGGGGATCCAGAATCTTACAGAGATTGGAATGTTAGAGTGGATTTATCATGCAAAGCCTGCTCTTACACCCCAGGAATATCCAAAGTATGCATCTTTTACCAGAGCAGTGAGAAATAAATTTGTGAAACTAGTGCCATCATCCCTGAAAAGTTCTCTAGTTGCATTTCTCTGTAGGTCAGATATTGTTTGAGCTGTATAAACAAAAGGGTTCTAGGTCAAGTGAACAGAAGTCTAACTTGAATTACAAAAACACAGAGTCACGGCCCCTTAATCAATTTCTAGACTTGAGACAGTTTACAGACCCAGGCCTCTTGAATGAAGGGGAGATCAGGTCCCTTTGGGGGAGAACCCTGTTACACTGCCACAAATTTATACTGTTAATCTTCCTCCAAGCCTTCTCCAAGAAGACCAGCAGCCTTTTACCAGGGTAACTGTGCATTGGGAAAAAGGAAATGATCAGATATTTGGGGGATTATTAGACACTGGTTCAGAAGTGACATTAATTCCAGGGGATCCAAAATGTCACTCTGG
The DNA here is from genome assembly GCA_004026745.1 of Myrmecophaga tridactyla. NCBI lineage: Eukaryota > Metazoa > Chordata > Mammalia > Pilosa > Myrmecophagidae > Myrmecophaga > Myrmecophaga tridactyla. The sequence goes on along the minus strand of PVIY010020161.1, from coordinate 43,477 downwards.
TCCACCAGTCAGAATGGGGGCTTGTGGAGATCTGGTGATCGATGGAGTTTTAGCTCAGGTCTGTCTTACAGTGGGTCCAGTGGGCCCCCAGACCCATTCTGTTGTTATTTCCCCAGTTCCAGAATGCATAATTGAAATAGACATACTGAGCAACTGGCAGAATCCCACATTGGCTCTCTAAACTTGTGCAGAGAGCTACTATGGTGGGAAAGGCCAAGCGGAGGCCATTAGAACTGCCCCTACCTAGCAAAATAGTGAGTCAGAAGCAATACCAGATTCCTGAAAGGATTGCAGAGATTACTTCTACCCACTCTTAAGGACTTGAAGGATGCAGGGGTGGTGATTCCCACCACATCCCCATTCAACTCTCTTATTTGGCCTGTGCAGAAAACAGATGGGTCTTGGAAGATGACAGTGGATTATCATAAGCTCATCTAGGTGATAACTCTAATTGCAGCTGCTGTTCCAGATGTGGTATCATTGCTTGAGCAAATCAATACATCCTCTGGTACCTGGTATGCAGCTATTGATTTGGCAATTGCTATTTTCTCAATAGCTGTTAGTAAGGACCACCAGAAACACTTTGCCTTCAGCTGGCAAGGTCAGCAATATACTTTCACTGTCCTACCTCAGGGGTATATCAACTCTCCAGCCCAATGTCATAATCTTGTCTACAGGAAACTTGATCGTTTCTCCCTCCCACGAGACCTTGTACTGGTCCATTATATTGATGATATCATGTTGATTGGACCTAGTGAGCAAGAAGTAACAACTATTCTAGACTTACTGGTAAGGCATTTGCATGTCAGAGGATGGAAGATAAATCCAACAAAAATAGAAGGGTCTTCTACCACAGTGAAATTTCTAGGTGTCCAGTGGTGAAGGGCATGTCAAGATATCCCTTCTAAGGTGAAGGATAAGTTGCTGCATCTGGCCCATCCTACAACCAAAAAAAGAGGCACAATGTCTAGCTGATCTCTTTGGATTTTGGTGACAACATATTCTTAATTTGGGTGTGCTACTCCAGCCCATTTATCGAGTGACCAGAAAAGCTGCTAATTTTGAGTGGGCACCTGAACGAGAGGAGGCTCTGCAACAGGTCCAGGCTGCTGTACAAGCTGCTCTGCCACTTGGACCATATGATCCAGCAGATCCCATGGTGTTGGAAGTGTCAGTGGAAAATAGAGATGCTGTTTGGAAACTTTGGCAGGCCCCTATAGGAGAATCACAGTGCAGACTCTTAGGATTTTGGAGCAAAGCCTTACCATCTGCTGCAGATAACTACTTTCCTTTTGAGAACCAGCTTTTGGCCTGCTATTGGGCCTTAGTGGACACTGAATGCTTAACCTTGGGCCACCAAGTTACCATGAGATCTGAGTTGCCCATCATGAGGTGGATGTTGTCTGAGCCACCAAGCCATAAAGTTGGGTGTGCACAGCAGCACTCTATCATAACATGGAAATGGTATATATGAGATAGGGCCAGAACAGGTCCTGAAGGCACAAGTGAGTTACATGCAGAAGTGGCCCAAATGCCCATGGTCTCCACTCCTGCCACATTACCCGCCACATTTCCCAACCAGAGCTATGACCTCTTGAAGAGTTCCTTATAGTGAATTGACTGAGGGAGAGAAAATTCAGGCCTGATTTACAGATGGTTCAGCATGATATGCAAGTACCATCCGAAAGTGGACAGCTGCAGCACTACAACCCCTTTCTGGGGTATCCTTGAAGGACAGTGGTGAGGGGAAATCCTCCCAGTGGGCAGAACTTCAAGCAGTGCACCTGGTTGTTCATTTTGCTTGGAAGGAGAACTGGCCAGAGGTGCGTTTGTATACTGAATCATGGGCTGTTGTTAATGGTTTGGCTTGATGGTCAGGGACTCGGAAAGATCATAATTGCAAAGTTGGTGCTAAGAGGTCTGGGGAAGAAGTATGTGGCTAGACCTTTCTGAGTGGGCTAAAAACATGAAGATATTTGTGTCCCATGTGAATGCACACCAGAGGGTGACTTCAGCAGAGGAAAATTTTAATAATCAAGTGGATAAGATGACCCGTTCTGTGGATACCAGTCAGCCTCTTTCCCCAGCAACTCCTGTCATTGCCCAATGGGCTCATGAACAAAGTGGTCATGATGGTAGGAGTGGAGGTTATGCATGGTCTCAGCAACATGGACTTCCAATCACCAAGGCTGACCTGGTGGCAGCCACTGATGAGTGTCCAGTCTGCAAGCAGCAGAGACCCACGCTCAGCCCCTGATATGACACCATCCCCCAAGGTGACCAGTCGGCTACATGGTGGCAAGTTATTACATTGAATCACTACCTGCATGGAAAGGGCAGCAATTTGCTCTAACTGAAATAGACACATACTCTGGATATGGGTTTACTTTCCTTGCACGCTGTGCTTCTGCCAAAACTACCTTCTGTGGGCTTATAGAATGCCTTATCCATTGTCATGGTATTCCATACAGTATTGCTTCTCATCAAGGAACACACTTCACAGCAAATAAAATGTGGGAATGGGCACATGCTCATGGAATTTTCTGGTCTTACCCTGTTCCCCATTATCCAGAAGCAGCTGGATTGATAGAACAATGGAATGGCCTTTTGAAAATTCAATTATGGTGCCAACTAGGTGGCAATACCTTGAGGGACTGGGATAATGTTCTCCAGGAAGCTGTGTATGCTCTGAATCATCATCTACTGTATGGTGCTGCTTCTTCCATAGCCAGGATCCATGGGTCCGGGAACCAAGGGGTGGAAATGGGAGTGGCACCACTCATTATTCCCCTGAGTGATCAACTAGGAAGATTTTTGCTTTCTGTCCCTGCAACCATGAGCTCAGCTAGTCTACAGGTTTTAGTTCCAAAAAAGGAGCACTTCCACCAGGAAAAACAACAATGATTCCATTGAACTGTAATCTAAGACCACCACCTGGTCACTTTGGGCTATGCATGCCCCTGGATCAATAAGCCAAGAAGGGGATTACATTACTTGCTGGGGTGATTGACCCTGACTATCAGGGCAAAATAGGACTGCAACTACACAATGGAGGTAAAGAAGAGTTTTCCAGGAATATAGGAGATCCCTTAGGATGTCTTTTAGTACTACCATGCCCTGTGATTAAAATCAATGGAAAATTGCAGCAACCCAATCCAGACAGGACTACCAATGGCTCTGAAACTTCAGGAATGAAGGTTTGGGTCACCCCACCAGGCAAAGAACCACGGCCAGCTGAAGTGCTTGTTGAGGGTAAAGGGAACATGGAATGGGTAGTGGAAGAAGGTAGTGATAAATATGAACTTCAACCACTTGATCAGTTACAGAAATGAGGACTGTAGGCTGTTTTGTTCACATTATACTATTTAGGTTGTAAAATATCAAGTTTAAAAATGAATATTACCCAAGGACTTGCACCCTATTCTGGGGAGATTTAATGTGTTTCTGGTCATATGCAGGACAGTTGAGTATTGTTAGGTGAAAGAAAAATGTGTGTTTTTTATTGTGTTTTATTTAGAAATTAGGTATGGTTTAAGGTAATGAGTATAGCTGCTGAGTTGACAAGGGGTGGACTGTCATGGTCGGGTTTGTGAGTCAACTTGGCCAAGTGGTGGTACCTGTTTGTCTGGTTGGGCAAGTGCTGTCCTGTCTGTTGCTATGAGGACATTTCATAGAATTAAATCATGACCACATTGGCTGCATCTACAGCTGATTCCATTTGAAATCAGCCAAAGGGAGTGTCTTCTGCAATGAGTGATGCTTAATCTAATCACCAGTAGCCTTTTAAAGAAGATTCAGAAGAGACAGGCCCTCTTTCTGCTTTGGCTGGTGAGCTTCTCCTGTGGAGTTTGTTCAGACCCTCCATCAGAATCGTCAGCTTCACAGCCTGCCCCAAAGGTTTTGGACTCAGTGTTCCCATGGGTATGTGAGACACTTTTATAAATTTTATATTTACAAATATTTCCTGTTGATTCTGTTTCTCTAGAGAACCCTAACTAATAGAGGGGCCAAGCTGTGAGTGTGCACAGCTTGCTGATAGTTCTCCTGCATGTAGCTTGGATTCTGGGGGACTACTTTGTATGTGCACACATGCTAACTGCTAGGGCCCTGTCCTGGCTCTGCATGGCCTGGTGTCCCCATGCCTGAATGTGCATGGGTCTCCCTGCAGTCTGCAAACATGCTGGGAGGCTGGGATCCTGCCTCTGTGGAGTTTTCTCTGTCTCTTTCTTACTTTCTTTTAACATTTTACTTTGAAATAATTCCAGACATATGGAATAGTTTCAAAGATAATGCAATCCTCATATAGAGAACTGCAATATACCTCCCCTCCCCTCCTCCAAAATGCAGAGCTACCAATTTTAACACCTTGCCAACTTTAGCTCTATCACCCCTCTTACCTCTCTCTCAGGAAATATGCACATATATATGTAAATATGTACATATTTTCTGAATATTTGCGAGCAGGTTGCACACATCATACTCGTTGAACACATACTGCTCCCTTGTACATTTCCTACAAAGATATTCACTTATGTAATCACTTTAAGTGTAGTTAACAAGTTCAAGAAATTTAATGTTGATATAAAGCTAATATTCTATATTCCAAATTTTCTTGTATCCCAAGAATGTCCATTTTCAATGCAATTTTATTGATATATATTCACATGTCATATGATCATCCAAATTGTGCAATCAGTGGTTCATAGTATCATCGTATGGTTATACCTTCATCAACACAATTACTATTTTCATTTATTTATTTTTTATTAACTTTTAAATTAAAAAAAATATATAACACCAAACAAATGCAAACATTCTTAACTTTTGATCATTCCATTCTACATATATAATCAGTAATTCACAATATCATCACATAGTTGCATATTCATCATGATCATTTCTTAGAACATTTGCACAAATTCAGAAAAAGAAATAAAACAAAACAAAAAAAAATTTATACATACCATACCCCTTACCCCCCTTTCACTGATCACTAGCATTTCACACTGAATTTATTTTAATATTTTTCCCCATTATTTATTTTTATTCCATATGTTTTACTTGTCTGTTGATAAGGTAGATAAAAGAAGCATCAGACACAAGGTTTTCACAATCACACGGTGACATTGAGAAAGCTATGTCATTATACAACCATCTTCAAGAAACATGGCTACTGGAACACAGCTCTACAGCTTCATGCAGTTCCCTCTAGCCTCCCATTACATCCTGACTAACAAGGTGATATCTATTTAATGTGTAAGAATAACCTCCCAGATAACCTCTTGACTCTGTTTGGAATCTCTCAACCATTGACACTTTATTTTGTCTCATTTCACTCTTACCCCTTTTGGTCAAGAAGGTTTTCTCAATCTCTTGATGCTGAGTCCCAGCTCATTCTAGGATTTCTGTCCCACATTGCCAGGAAGGTCCACACCCCTGGGAGTCATGTCCCACATAGACAGAGGGTGGGAAGTGAGTTTGCTAGTTGTGTTGGCTGGAGAGAGAGGCCATATCTGAGCAAAAAAAGAGGTTCTCTTGGGGGTGACTGTAAGGCCTAATTTTAAGTAGGCTTGACTTATCCTTTGTGGGGTTAAGTTTCATATGAACAAACCCCAAGATTGGAGCCTCAGCCTATAGCTTTGGTTGTCCGCACTGCCTGTGCGAATATCAAGAATTCAACTTGGGGAAGTTGAATTTTCCCCCTTTCTCACCATTTGCAAATACTTTTTTATTCACTGTTCAAATCACTCTGGGATTTATCAGGGCATCACTCTGGACAAACCAATAAAATCTCATGCCCTACTCAAGGTTCCATGTACTTATGGTGTTCAGTTAAGCTGTCTACATAGGTTATATTAGGAAATGCACCAGTCCAAATAAACATTTTTTGCTTTAGTCTCACACATAAGTTAAAATTTTAAAATATTAATTACCACCTATTTTCAACACCCTGCAGTAATGACATTCCTTTGTTCTTCCTCATGCAAAAACATTTTTAAAATTTGTACATTTAGTCACTATCATTATACACTCTAGGCATTCCCAGATTATACCATATCAGTCTTTATCATCTATCTTTCTTCCTGATTTCATTTGTGCCCCAGATCTCCTCCCTCTATCATTCTCACATTCAGCTTCATTCAGTGTTTTAACACAATTGTATTACAGTTATGTAGTATTGTGCTCTCCATTTCTGAGTTTTTACTATCAGTCTTGTTGCATAATCTGTATCCCTTTGCTCCAATTACCCAATATCTTACCCTATTTCTATCTCCTGATGGTCTCTGTTATGAACAAAATTCTCCAAGTTTATTCACTAATGTCAGTTCATATCAGTGAGACCATACAGTATTTGTCCTTTTGTTTCAGGCTAATCTCACTTAGCATAATGTCCTTAAGTATGTCCATGTTGTTACATATTTCATAACTTTATTCTGTTTTACAGCTGCATGATATTCCATTGTATGTATATACCACAGTTTGTTTAGCCACTCATCTGTTGATGGACATTTGGGCTGTTTCCATCTCTTCACAATTGTAAATAATGCTGCTATAAACATTGGTGTGCAAATGTCTGTTTGTGTCCTTGCCCTCATGTCCTCTGAGTAGATACCTAACAATGGTATTGCCGGGTCATATGGCAGCTCTATATTTAGCTTTTTGAGGAACCGCCAAACTGCCTTCCACAGCCATTGTACCATTTGACATTCCCACCAACAGTGGATAAGTGTGCTTCTTTCTCCACATCCTCTCCAGCACTTGTCATTTTCTGTTTTTTTGATAACAGCCATTCTGGTGGGCATGAGATGATATCTCATTGTGGTTTTGATTTGCATTTCTCTAATAACCAGGGAAGAGGGAAGTTGAGCATCTTTTCATGTGCCTTTTGGCCATTTGTATTTCCTCTTCTGAGAAGTGTCTGTTCAAGTCTTTTTTCCATTTTGTAATTGGATTGGCTGTCTTTTTGTTGTTGAGTTGAACAATCTCTTTATAAATTCTGGGTACTAGACCTTTACCTGATATATTGTTTCCAAATATTGTCTCCCATTGTGTAGGCTGTCTTTTTACTTTCTTGATGAAGTTCTCTGATGTGCAAAAGTGTTTAATTTTGAGTTCCCATTTATTTATTTATTTATTTATTTATTTATTTATTTATTTATTTATTTATTTATTTATTTAATGCTCTTGCTTTGGTTGTAAGGTCTAGGAAACTGCCTCCTAGCATAAGATTTATAAGATATTTCCCTAAATTTTCTTCTAACAGTTTTATGGTCTTTGATCCATTTTGAGTTAATTTTTGTATAGGGTGTGAGATATGGATCCTTTTTCATTCTTTTGCATATGGATATCCAGTTCTCTAGGCACCATTTATTGAAGAGACTGTTCTGTCCCAGGGGGGTTGGCTTGATGACCTTATCAAAAATCAATTGTCCATAGATGAGAGGGTCTATATCTGAACACTCTATTCTATTCCATTGGTCAGTATATCTATCTTTATGCAAGTATCATGCTGTTTTGACCACTGTCACTTCATAATATGCCTTAACGTCAGGTAGTGTGAAACCTGTGACTTCATTTTTTTTCTCAGGATACTTTTAGCTATTTGGGGCACCCTGCCCTTCCAGATAAATTTGGTTATTGGCTTTTCTATTTCTGAAAAGTAAGCTTTTGGTATTTTAATTGGTATTGCATTGAATCTGTAAATCAATTTAGGTAGAATTGACATCTTAACTATATTTAGTCTTCCAGTTCATGAACACGGTATGCCCTTCCATCTATTTAGGTCTTCTGTGATTTCTTTTAACAATTTCCTGTAATTTTCTTTGTATAGGTCTTTTGTCTCTTTAGTTAAATTTATTCTTAAATATTTTATTCTTTTGGTTGCAATTGTAAATGAAATTTTTTTCTTAATTTCCCCCTCAGATTGTTCGTTACTAGTGTATAGAAACTGCAGATTTTTGAGCGTTGATCTTCTAACCTGTCACTTTGCTGTACTCATTTATTAGCTCTAGTAATTTTGCTGTGGATTTTTCAGGGTTTTTGACATATAGTATCATATCATCTGCAAACAGTGAGAGTTTTATCTCCTCCTTTCTAATTTTGATGCCTTGTATTTCTTTGTCTTGTCTAATTGTTCTGGCTAGGACTTCCAACACAGTGTTGAATAACAGTGGTGATAGTGGACATCCTTGTCTTGTTCCTGATCTTAGGGGGAAAGTTTTCAGTTTTTTCCCATTGAGAATGATGTTAGCTGTGGGTTTTTCATATATTCCCTTTTTCATTTTGAGGAAATTGCCTTCTATTCCTATCCTTTGCAGTGTTTTCAACAAGGAAGGATGTTGAATTTTTGTCAAATGCCTTTTCTGCATCAATCAAGATGATCATGTGGTTTTTCTGCTTTGATTTGTTGATATGGTGTATTACATTAATTGATTTTCTTATGCTGAACCATCCTTGCATACCTGGAATGAATCCTACCTGGTCATGGTGTATAATTCTTTTAATATGTTTCTGGATTCCATTTGCTAGAATTTTGTTGAGGATTTTTGCATCTATATTCATTAGAGAGATTGGTCTATAGCTTTCTTTTCCTGTAATATCTTTGTCTGGCTTTGGTATCAGGGTGATGTAGGCTTCATAAAATGAGTTAGGTAGCTTTTCCTCCTCTTCAATTTTTTTTGAAGAGTTTGAGCAGTATTGGTACTAATTCTTTCTGGAATGTTTGGTAGAATTCACATGTGAAGCCATCTAGTCCTGGACTTTTCTTTTGGAGGGGCTTCTTAATGACTAATTTAATTTCTTTACTTGTGATTGGTTTGTTGAGGTCGTCTATTTCTTCTCAAGTCAATGTTGGTTATTCATGGCTTTCTAGAAAGTTGTCCATTTTATCTACATTATCATATTTATTAGCATAAAGTTGTTCATAGTATCCTCTCATTAATTCCTTTATTTCTATGTGGTCAGTGGTTATGTTTCCTCTTCCCTGTCTGATCTTATTTATTTGCATCCTCTCTCTTCTTCTTTTTGTCAATCTTGCTAAAGGTCCATCAATCTTATTGATTTTCTCATGGAATCAACTTCTGGTTTTGTTGATTTTCTCAATTGTTTTCATATTCTCAATTTCATTTATTTCTGCTCTAATCTTCATTATTTCTTTCCTTTTGCTTGCTTTGGGGTTAGTTTGCTGTTCTTTCTCTAGTTCTTCCAAGTGGACAGTTAATTCCTCGATTTTTGCCCTTTCTTCTTTTTTGATATAGGCATTTAGGGCAATAAATTTCCCTCTTAGCACTGCCTTTGTTGCATCCCATAAGTTTTGATATGTTGTGTTTTCATTTTCATTTGCCTCGAGATGTTTACTGATTTCTCTTACAATTTCTTTCTTGACCCACTGGTTGTTTAAGAGTGTGTTGTTGAGCCTCCACATATTTGTGAATTTTCTGGTGCTATGCCTATTATTGATTTCCAACTTCATTCCTTTATGATCTGAGAAAGTGTTTTGTATGATTTCAATCTTTTTAAATTTACTGAGACTTGCTTTGTGACCCAGCATATGGTCTATCCTTGAGAATGATCCATGAGCACTTGAGAAAAAGGTGTATTCTGCTGTTGTGGGGTGTAATGTTCTATAAATGTCTGTTAAGTCTATCTCATTTATTGCACTTTTCAAATTCTCTGTTTCTTTATTGATCCTCTGTCTAGATGTTCTGTCCATTGAGGAGTGTGAAATTGAAGTCTCCAACTATTATAGTAGATGTGTCTATTTCTCTTTTCAGTGTTTGCATCATGTATTTTGGAGGATTCTGGCTCAGTGCACAAATATTTATGATTGTTATGTCTTCTTGTTGAATTGTTCCTTTTATTACTACATAGTGTCCCTCTTTGTCTCTTTAACTGTTTTACATTTGAAGTCTAATTTGTTGGATATTAATATAGCTACTCCTGCTCTTTTCTGATTGCTATTTGCATGAAATATCTTTTCCCAACATTTTGCTTTCAACCTATGTTTATCCTTGGGTCTAAGATGTGTTTCCTGTAGACAGCATATAGATGGATCCTGTTTTTTTTTTTTTTTTTTTTAATTTGCATATGGGCAGGAGGCTGCAGGGATCGAACTCCAGACCTCCAGCACGGCAGGTCGGAGCTCTGCCTGCTGAGCCACGGCAGCCGCCCTGGATCCTGTTTTTTAATCCATTCTGCCAGTCTATGTCTTTTGATTGGGGAGTTTGATCCATTAACATATAGTGTTATTACTGTATGGGTAGTACTTTCTTCTACCATTTTGCTTTTTGGATTTTATATGTCATATCTAATTTTTCTTCTTTTTACCTTTACTAATAGTCTTCATTTCTACACTCTTCTCCACACCTCTCTCTCCTGTCTTCTCATGTCTGCCTCTAGTGTTCCCTTTAGTAATTCTTGCAAGAGCCAGTCTCTTGGTCACAAATTCTTTCAGTGATTTTTTGTCTGAAAATGTTTTAATTTCTCCCTCATTTTTGATGGACAATTTTGCTGGATATAGAATTCTTGGTTGGCAGTTTTTCTCTTTTAGTAATTTAAGTATATCATCCCATTGCCTTCTCGCCTCCATGGTTTCTGCTGAGAAATCTACACATAATCTTATTGGGCATCCCTTGTATGTAATGGATTGCTTTTCTCTTGCTGCTTTCGAGATTCTCTCTTTCTCTTTGACCTCTGATATTCTGATTAGTAAGTGTTTTGGAGTATGTGTGCTTGGATCTATTTTCTTTGGGGTATGCTGCACTTCTTGGATTTGTAATTTTAAGTCTTTCATAAGATTCGGGAAATTTTCAGTGATAATTTTCTCCATTAGTTTTTCTCATCTTTTTTCCTTCTCTTCCCCTTCTGGGACACCCACAACATGTATATTCATGCACTTCATATTGTCATTGATTCCCTGAGTCCCTGCTCATATTTTTCCATTCTTTTCCCTATATTTTCTTTTGCTTGTTGGATTTCAGATGTTCCATCCTCCAGTTCACTAATCCTATCCTCTGCCTCTTGAAATCTAACATTGTAGGTTTCCATTGTTTTTTCATCTCTTCTACTGTGCCTTTCATTCTCATAAGTTCTGTGATTTGTTTTTTCAGACTTTTGATTTCTTCTTTTTGCTCATTCCTTGCCTTCTTTATATCTTCCCTCAATTCATTGATTTGATTTTTGATGAGGTTTTCCATGTCTGTTCGAACATTCTGAATTAATTGTTTCAGCTCCTGTATCTCATTTGAATTGTTGGTTTGTTCCTTTGACTGCACCATATCTTCAATTTGCCTAGTGTGATTTGTTATTTTTTGCTTGCCTCTAGGCACTTAATTACCTTAATTAGTTTATTCTAGAGTTTGTTTTTACTTCTTTTATCTAGGATTTTCTTGCTGGATGAATTTGTTGTATGTCTGTTCTTTGACATTCAGTTCAGCTTATTCTGGACCTCTAGCTTAGGTTTTGTTTAACAGAGCAGAATTTTTCTGTTCTTGGTTTCTTGTTTCTTGCCCTGCTTCTATGGTGCCTTCCCCACCCCAGCCCCCACCCTTAGGAGGCTCTACTTAGGTATATCCCAGCCTGATTTTCCCAGACCAGACTGGCCTCCTGGCAGGGGGAAGGAGTCACCTGCGTCAGTTTTCCCTGAGGGTGAGACCTAGCAGGTTGAGACTTCACTTTCCTGTGAAGTCTCTGGGCTCTGTTTTTCTTATCCTGCCCATAGGTAGGTGGCGCGCTTCTACCTACAGGTCCCACCAGCATAAGATGATGTGGTACCTTTAACTTTGGCAGACTCTCCCTGCTGGGGGCATCAACACAATCCATTTATTTATTTATTTATTTATTTATTTATTTATTTATTTATTTATTTATTTATTTATTTATTTATTTGCATGGGCAGGTATCAAGAAATGAACCTGGGTCTCCTGCATGGCAGGTGAGAATTCTGCCACTGAGCCACCATCACACTGCCTTACAAAATTAATTTTTTAATGTTTTCATTACTCCAAAGAATTGAAAATAAAAATAAAATTTAAAAGAACACACAGAACATCCCATTCCCCTTATACCCCTCTACTACTTATTTTTGTAATTTTATTTTCTTACTCATCTGTCAATACACTAAATAAAGGGATTATCAGCCACAAGGTTTTCACAATCACACAGTCACACCATAAAAGCTATATAGTTATATAATTATCTTCAAGAAACAAGGGTACTGGATTACAGTTCAATAATTTCAGGCATTCCCTTAATACCTTAAAAATAAATAAGAGACATCTATATAATGCGTAAGAATAACCTCCAGAATGAACTCTCAAATCTATTTGAAATTTCTCCGCCACTGAAACTTTATTTTGCTTCTTTTCTCTTCCTCCTTTTGGTCAAGAAGACTTTCTCAGTCATATGATGCTGAGTCCAAGATCATCCCCAGGAGTCATGTCCATGCTACCAAGGAGATTTACACCTTTGGGGAGTCATGTCCAACATAGAAGGGAGGGCAGTGAGTTTACTTGCAGAGTTGGCTAAGAGAGAGGCCACATTAGAGAAGCAGCAGAAGTTCTCTGGGGCTGACATAATTAAAAGTAGGCTTAGGGGCAGGCCACAGTGGCTAAGCAGGTAAGAATGCTTGCCTGCCATGCCCGAGGACCCGGGTTCAATTCCTGGTGCCTGCCCATGTTAAAAAAAAAAAAAAAGTAAGCTTAGTTTCTCCTTTGCAGGAATACATTTCATAATGGCAAGCCTCAAGATTGCGGGCTCAGCTTATTAAATTGGTAGTCCCCAATGCCTGTGAGAATATTAGGAATTTCCCAGGTGGGGAAGTTTAATAGTTACACATTTTTTCCCAGACCCTCAAAGGCGCTTTGCAAATACCTTTTTATTTTCTACCCAGATTACTCTGGGATACATTGGAGCATAACCCTAACTTGTACAAACCAACAAGATCTCACTCTCTATTCAAGGTTCCATGTAATTATGGTGTTTGAGTGAACTGACCATAGAAGTTAAAATATAGTGTGCTACAGAAAATATAAATCTTGTACCAAATAAACATCTCTTCTTTTGGTCTCACACAGAATATAAAACACAGTCAGTATAATCCTTTATCTTTTAGTCTGATTTGCCTGAGTCCTAACAAGATCGACTTCATTCATATCTCTAATTGAAATCTCATCTCTTTTTCAGGTTTTTAAAAAGTTGCTGCATGGGTAATGCTGACTTTCATAGCTGCGAAACTCTGGTTCTGAGTCTCGGGTGTCACACAAATACCTAGATTTTTCCAGGCAGCGACCTGCTTATACTCAAAGACCTCAGCATCTCTGCATTAAGAAGTAGCCATTACAACTCAGGAATAGATGTGACTGCTGTAAGGGCTTACAATCTAGGAACCTTTGCAATAAGACTTTTCCTGATAACCTATGCTCTTGAATTCAATTCTCAGAGTTTTCACATTATAGTTAGTCAATATCAGTGAGGCATTATAATATTTGTATTTTTGTTTCTGACTTATTTCACTCAACATACTGTCCTCAAGATTCACTCACCTAGTTGCATGCCTTACAACGTCATTCCTTCTTGCAGCTGCTCAATATTCCATGGTATGTATACATCACAGTTCACCCTCCATTCATCTGTAGATGTAATCTTAGGCCACTTCCATCCGTTGAAAATCATGACTACTGCCACCATAAAAACCAGTGTGCAAATGTGCATTCGTGTCCCTGCTCAGTTCTTTCAAGTGTATACCTAATAATATACTTACCTAATATTGGGGTTGTAGGATAATATGGCAACTCTGCATTTAACCTCCTGTGGAACCACCACACTGCCCTCCAGAGGGGAGCTGCACCATTCTACTTTGCTACCAACAGTGAATAGGTACATCTCTCTCTCCACATTTTCTCCAGCACTTAAATCTTTCTGTTTCTTATTTTTTTAATGGTGAAAAATAACATATATACAAAGAAGTAATAAATTTCAAAGCACACCACAGCAATTTGTAATACAGCAGATTTCAGAGTTTGATGTGGGCTACATTCCACAATTTTAGGTTTTTCTATAGATAGACTTAGCTTCCCTGCTACAGAAATAAGCTTCACAAGAACAAGCCTCAAGCTCAAGGGCTTGGCCTTTTGACTTGGGGTTCCCTAATGTTTGAAACCAAGGGTTTCTCACAATGGTAAACTTTAATAGTTGCATATTTTCTCCCATCCTTCAATACTTTAAAATTATCTGCTCAATATACTCTGGGATGTAGCTTGGCATTACATCAAGCTATGCAGAATTACTAGCCCTCATTCCCATTCTGGAATCCATGTAATTGGGTTGTTTAAATGCTCTATCCAGACAAGTTGAGTTAGATACATGCTACAGAAAATTTAGTTTTGGACAAAATAAACCCCTCCTCCTTTAGTTCATAATGTAGGTGAAGTTCTAAAATGCAGACAATGTCTTCCTTACCCCTGTGTTCTGATTTACTGTAGTCCTGACTCAATCAATTTCCTTCTTATCTTTAGTTGGAGCCTGATATCTTTTTCAAGTTCTTTAACAGTTGTGATATGTGGCAATGCTGACTTTCAGACCTGCAAAATCTCTATTCTGAGTCTTAAGTCTCACATAGGTACTCAGTTCCAAGGATGTGCTTATTTTTTAAAACAGTTTTAGTCACACACCATGCCATCTATCCTAGATAAATAATCACATGGTTGAGCATTCACCACCACAATCTATATGAGATATTTCCATTTCTTCCACCAAGAATGAAGAAGATGCAAAAAAACAAGAGTGAAAATAAGAAATAAAATAAAAAGGATAAACAACAATGACTATAGCAAGTATCATTTACCCCCTTCCTTCTATCCCCCTTCTATTGACATTTAGCTTTGGTGTACTGCCTTTGTTACATTTAGTGGAAGCATATTGCAATGATACTGTTACCCATAGACACTAGTTTGCATTGACTGTATTTCTCCATATTCCATCCATTTCAACACCTTGCAAAGTTGACATTCATTTGCTCTCCCTCATTTAAAAACTTTATTATATTCCTACATTTTATCACCATCATTGCCCATTCTAGGTTTCACTAAATTATACAGTCCATCTTTACCTTCTACCTTTCCTTCTGGTGTTCTACATGCCCCTAGCCTTCCTGTTTCAACCACTCTCACAGTCAGCTTTGCACAGTGTACTTACAGTTTGTGCTACCATCAGATAGTATTGTGTTATCCATTTCTAGATCTTTACAATCAACCCTGTTGCGCATTCTGTACCCTTTCAGCATCAAAAGCCCAGTCTCTACCTTCTTTCTATTTCCTGATAATCTGTTGTCAACTTTAATTCCAAAGTTCACCCCTTAATGTTAGTTCATATTAGTGAGACTGTACAATATTTGTCCTTTTCTCTCTGGCTGATTTAACGTAACATAATGTCCTCAAGGTTCATCCATGTTGTTACATGTTTCATGACTTTATTCTGTCTTATAGCTGTGTAATATTCGATCATATGTATATACCAAGCTTGCTTATCCACTTGTCTGTTGATGGATATTTGGGCTGTTTCCATGTCTATGATGCTATAAACATCAGTGAACACATGTCTGTTTGTGTCCCTGCTGTCAGTTCCTCTGAATATACACCTAGTAATGGGATTGCTGGGTCCTATGGTAATTCTATACTTAGCTTCCTGAAAAACCACCAAATTGTCTTCCAGAGTGGTTGCAATATTCTACATTCCCACCAACAGTGAGTAAGTGTACCTCTTTCTCCACATCTTCTCCAGCACTTGTAGTTTCCTGTTTGTTGTTTTTTTTTTTTTTATAATGGCCCTTCTAGTAGGTGTGAGAGGATATCACTTGGTGGTTTCAATCTGTCTTTCCCCAATACACAATGAAGCTGGGCATCTTTTCATATGTTTTTGAACCATTTGTATTTCCTCTTTGGAAAATTGTCTGTCCATGTCTTGTGCCCATTTTTAATAGGGTTATTTGCCTTTTTCTTATTGAGTTGTAAGATATCTTTATATATTCTGGATATTAAATCCTTATCTGAAATGTGGTTTCCAAATATTGTCTCCCATTGTGTAGGCTTCCTTTTTTTGAGAGAGAGAGAGACAGAGACAGAGAGAGAGAGAGAGAGAGAGAGAGAGTGAGAGAGAGAGAGAGAGAGTTCAATCATGTACAGGACTTTATTTTGAAGTTCAATATATGCATTTTGTAATATAGCAACATGAGGAAGAAAACTTTTCATGACCTCCTATTTTTAAGTGGGTAAACATGTATTCTATATAAGAATGGTAAGAAATTAAGAACCCCTAAAATTTTACAGCATTGAAATCTGGTGATGGTTTAGAAGAATAACATAAATACAACACATTTGATGAACTTTTACTTTCAAAGAGGTGCTTTGAATTGAGACAGAAACACCATGCCTGTAAAACTGTTTGGTTTGAATTATTTATAAAATGCATGTCAGGGCATTGGTTGAGTTCTTAAGGTCTCTGACCACTGTCCTGGCAGCAGCACTGTCTTTAGGATCCCCTGTCCTGCAACCCTTCCAAAGAACTCTGACAAGAAAGGGTGCTTGTTATTTTTTTTTTCACGGTAATTATGGATAAATGTGAAAGAGATTGAATCAGTCATCAAGAAACTCCCAAAAAAGAAAAGTCCAGGACTTTACATGTGAATTCTACCAAGCTTTCAAGAAAGAATTAATACCAATCTTGTTCAAACTCTTCAAAAAAATTGAAGAGAAGGGAAAGTTCCCTTACTCTTTCTATGAACTCAACATCACCCTGATACCAAAGACAGACAAAGATACTAAAAGAAAATAAAATTACAGACCAATCTCTCTAATGAATATACATACAAAAATCCTCAACGAAATACTTTGCAAATAGAATCCAGCAGCACATTAAAAGAATTATGCACCATGACAAGTGGGATTTATTCCAGATATGCAAGGGTGGTTTAACATCAAAGATCAATTAATGTAATTCACCATATTAACAAATCAAAGCAGAAAAACCACATAATCATTTTGATTGATGATATTTCAGGTATTTATGTGCCACCTGACACTCAGAGTCAGAGCTGTGATGCTATGAAAGTCAGCAGTACCCTCTACAGGAACTGGTTTTTAAAAAGAAAGTTGAAAAAGTGATCAGAAATTGAGTAGAGACGTGAATGAAGCTGATCTGAATAGGACTAAGGTATATCAGAAGACTGGGTAAAGGATGATATAGTCCATATCTGAAAATTTCAACCTCTCTGTGAGACTAAAGGGAGAGGTGTTTATTCAGTGAAAATTTTATATTTTGGTAGTGCATTCCTAATTTAATTTGTATGGTAAGTTTAGTTAAACACCATAAGTACAGAATCTTCAACAGGTCCTGAGATTTTGTTGGTTTGTCCAAGTTAGTGTGATGCCCCAATAAATCCCAGAGTGATTTGGACAGTGAGTAAAGAAGTACTTGCAGGGTCCCCTCAGAGGAATGAGGAGAAAGGGGGAAAGAGTCAACTTCCCATTTGTAGAATTTCTGAAACTCTCACAAGCAGTGGAGACAACCAAATCAATAGGCCAAGCCCACAATCTTGGAGTTCACCACTGTGAAATTTATCCCTGAAAAGGATAGGCTAAGCCTACTTAAAATTAGGCCTAAGAGTCACCACCCAGAGAATCTCTTTTATTGCTCAGATGTAGCCTCTCTCTTTAAGCCAACATGGTAAGTGAACCCACTCGCCTCCCCTTCTACATGGGACATGATTTCCAGGGGTGTAAATCTCCCTGGCAACATGGGACAGAAATCCTTGGATGAGATGGAACCCGGAATGAAGGGATTAAGAAAAAATTTTGACCAAAAGGGGGAAGAGAGAAATGAGAAAAAAATAAAATGTCAGTGGCTGAGAGATTTCAAACAGAGTCGTGATGTTATCCTGGTGGTTATTCTTATGCAATATATATATCCATTTCCAGTTTAGGGTGTTTGGGAATGACTAAACAGAAGTATCTGAAACTGTAGAGCTGTTCCAGTAGCCTTGTTTCTTGAAGATGATTTTATGAAGATATAACATTTACAAGTGACTGTGTGATTGTGAAAACCTTGTGTCTGATGCTCCTTTGATCAAGGATATAGACAGATGAGTGAAAAATAAGGATAAAAATATAAACATATAATAGGGAGAATAAAGGTTAAAATATATTGGTTATATGGAAATACTAGTGGTCAATGAAAGGGAAAGGTAAGGGGTATGATATGTGTTCTAGTTTGCTAGCTGCTGGAATGCAACACTCCAGAGACAGATTGGCTTTTAATAAAAGGGGATTTATTTCATTAGTTTTTCAGAGGAAAGGCAGCTAACTTTCAACTGCGGTTCTTTCTTACATGGGAAGGCACAGGGTGATCTCTGCTGGCCTTCTCTCCAGGCATCTGGGTTCCAACAAATTTCCCCGGGGTGATTTCTTTCTGTATCTGGGCTGAGCTGCCAGTGCTGAGATGAGGTATGCTAAACTGCTTGGCCTGTGCTATGTTGAGCTCTCTCATTTAAGCACCAGCTAATTAAATCAAACATCATTCATTGCAGTAGCATGCCTCCTAGCCAACTGCAGATGTAGTCAGCAACAGATGAGGTTCACATACCATTGGCTCATGTCCACAACAACAGAACTAGGTACCTTCACCTGGCCAAGTTGAGAACTGACTCTAACTACCACATGTCCACCCGTTGTCAACTTGGCAACTACACACATCACCTTAAACAATAATAAAGTACAAAAAATTCTCTTCTGGCTGTGGACCAATGAATCTTAAAACACATTATCTTGTGCCAATATGCAAAGAAGGGACAGTCACAGCATCCATAGGGAGAAATTGGGAGGAAAACCTGCAGGGCAAACACCATTGGAATGCAAAGTCTGAAAGTCATTCATTCTTCAGCTTTAAAAAGTGGCAGTCCCGCCCTTTCCAAAGGCCCTATGCAGTGGCCCGCCTCTTTCCAAATCAACCTCAGGGAACATTGAGGAGACCACATTTTCCTCAGATCCACTCTCTCCAGGTATCAGGGCCCACCTAGGCTCTCTGCCATTTCCAGGGCACACGCTCAACCCCTCCATGTGGTGGAAGCCAGGCTCTCCCCAGTCCCCAAGGAGCTCTACCTTCTCCAAGACCTGAGGCTGCACATCTCTTCCACTGCAACGAGACGGGAGACTCATCCTCACCCTTCGGGTAAACTCATCCTCTCCATGTATATGGGTGGGTCCACTCTCCTGGTCAAGGTTTCTTGGCTTCAGACCCAAGCTTCCATGATCCTCACTCTGTAAACTCCAATTTGTCCCTTTTGTGTCCGCTTTGTCCAGGTTGGCAGGGGTTCTGTCTACACCAAGTCTTTTCAAGCGCTCCAGGACTTCTCCATCATTCTCTTCACAGTTCCTCCAAAATCTTCCCTTTAGTCATCCATAAAAACCATTCCAACATACCTGGTATTTGCAAGCTGCAGCAGCACGCCACTCTCTGGTACCAAATCTGTTCTAGTTTGCTAGCTGCTGGAATGCAACACATAAAAGACAGATTGGCTTTTAATAAAAGGGAATTTATTTCATTAGTTTTTCAGACAAAAGGCAGCTAACTTTCAACTGAGTTTCTTTCTTACACGGGAAGGCACAGGGTGATCTCTGCTGGCCTTCTCTCCAGGCCTCTGGGTTCCAACAGCTTTTCCTGGGGTGATTTCTTTCTGCATCTCCAAAGGCCTGGGGTGAGCTGCGAATGCTGAGATGAGGTATGCTAAGCTGCTTTGGCTGTGCTACGTTGAGCTCTCTCATTTAAGCACCAGCCAATTAAACCAAACTTCATTCATTGCATCAGGCATGCCTCCTAGCCAACTGCAGATGTAATCAGCAACAGATGAGGTTCACGTACCTTTGGTTCATGTCCACAACCACAGAACTAGGTACCTTCACCTGGCCAAGTTGACAGCTGAATCTAATTATCACAGTAAATATGAGTTTTTTCTTTTTTCCTTTTATTTCTTTTTCTGGAGTAATGCAAATGTTCTAAGAAATGATCATAGTGATGAATATGCACCTATGTGATGACATTGTTAGCCATTGATTGTACACCATATATGGAATGTTTGTATGTTAAGAATGTTTATGTTTGTATGTTGTTTATCAATAAAAATTTTAAATAGTTGTATGTCAATAAAAAGTGCTGTTGAGAATATTCACCATTTAGCAGATATTTCTCTCATCTTTCCAGGCATTGTTACTGGACAAAGGCCATGGATTCTTCTGCCCAACACACCGAATAACCAATTCGATTCCATTGGTCAGTATATCTATCTTTATGCCAGTACTGTGCTGTTTTGACCACTGTAGCTTTGTAATATGCCTTAAGATCAGATAGTCTGAGACCTCTCACTTCATTCCTCTTTCTCAAGATATTTTTAGATATTCAGGGCACTCTGCCCTTCAAATTAAATTTGGTGATTGTTTTTTCTCTTTCTGAAAAGTAATTTGGTATTTTAATTGGTATTGCATGAAATCTATAAATCAATTTGGATAGATTGACATCTTAACTATATTTAGCCTTCCAATCCATGAACATGGTCTGTCTTTCCATTTATTTAGGTCTTCTTTAATTTCTTTAGCGATTTCTTGTAGTTTTCTGTGACTAGGTCTTTTGTGGCCTTGATTAAACATTTAATTCTTTTGATTGCTATTGTAAATGAAACTTTTTTATTGATTTCCTCCTCAGTTTACTCTTTACTTGTGTATAGAAACACTACAGATTTTGCATGTTGATCTTGTACCGTGCCATTTTGCTGTAGTCATTTATTAGCTCTATAGCTTTGCTGTAGATTTTTCAGGATTTTTTACATTTAGTATTATGTCTTCTGCAAACAGTGAGAGTTTTACTTCTCCTTTCCAATTTTATTTATTTTTCTTGTCTAATTGCTCTGACTAGAACTTTCAGCACAATGTTGAATAACAATGGTGACAGCGGGCATCCTTTTTTTGTTCCTGATCTTGGAGTGAAAGCTTTCTGTCTTTCCCCATTAAGTAGGAGTCAGCTGTGTGTTTCTCATATATCCCCTTTATCCTATTGAAGAAGTTCACTTCTGTTCCTATCCTTTTAAATGGTTTCATCAAAAAAAACATGTTGAATATTGTCAAATGCTTTTTCTGCACCAATCATGATGATCATGTGGTTTTTTCTACCTTGATTTGTTGATGCGGTGTATTACATTAATTGATTTTCTTGTGTTCAACCAACTTTATATACCTGGAATTAAATCCCACTTGGTCATGGTGTATAATTCTTTAAATGTGCTGCTGGATTTACTTTGTTGAAGATTTTTCCATCTATATTCATTAAAGAGATTGGTCTGTAATTTTCTTTTCTTGTAGTATCTTTGTCTAGCTTTGGTATTAGGGTGATGTTGGCTTGGACTTTTCTTTTTGGGGGAACTTTTTTAATGACTGATTCAATCTCTTTACTTGTGATTGGTTTGTTGAAGTCATCTATTTCTTCTTGAGTCAATGTTGGTTGTTCAAGCTTTTCTAAGAAGTTGTTCATTCTTTTCTATTTTATCTAGTTTATTAGTATATAGTTGTTCAAAGCATCCTCTCATTATGTCCTTTATTTCTGCAGTGTCAGTAATTATGTCTCATCTCACATTTATAATTTTATTTATTTTCATCCTCTCTCTCTCTCCATTTTTTTTTCCAGCCTAACTAAGGGTCCATTGATTTCACTGATTTTCTGAAAGAAACAATTTCTGGTTTTGTTGATTCTCTCTATTGTTTTCATGTTCTCAATTTTGTTTATTTCTGCCCTAACCTTTGTTATTTATTTCCTTCTATTTGCTTTGATGTTAGTTTACTTTTCTTTCTCTAGTTAGCCCAGATGAACATATAAATTCGAATTTGCTGTCTTTTTTTTGGGGGGGGTTGCATGGTCTGGAAATTGAACCTAGTTCTCCCGCATGGAAGGCAAGCATTCTACCACTGTACCACCCATGCATCCCTCTTTTTTTCTTTTAATATAGGCATTTAAGGCAGCAAATTTCCCTCTCAGCACTGCCTTTGTGCATCCCATAAGTTTTGATATGTTGTGTTTTCACACATAGTTTCCTCAAGATATTTACTGATTTCTCTTGTTATTTTTTCCTTGACTGAGTGGTTGCTTAAGAATGTGCTGCTTAGCCTCCATATATTTGTGAATTTTTTCTCTTCTATCTGTTATTGATTTCCAATTTTATTCCACTATGATCCAAGAAAGTGTTTTGTATAATTTCAATCTTTTAAAATTTATTGACACTTGCTTTGTGACCCAACATGTGATCTATCCTGGAGAATTATCCATGAGCACATAAGAAAGGGGTATATCCTGCTATTGTGGGATGTAATGTCCTGTAAGTATCTATTAAGTCTATTACATTTATTGTACTGTTCACGATCTCTGTTTTCTTACTGGTCCTGTGTCTAGATGTTCAACCATTGATGAAAGTGGTGTATTGAAGTCTCCAGCTATTACTGTAGAGGTATCGACTTCTCCCTTCCAAGATATCAGTGTGTGCCTCCTGTATTTTGGGGTACTCTGGCTTGGTGCATAAACATTTATGATTATTATGTCTTCTTGATGAATTGTCCCTTTTATTAATACATAGTGTCCTTCTTTGTCTCTTTTAATTGTTTTACATTTGAAGTTTAATTTGTCTGATATTAGTATAGCTACTCCTGCTCTTTTCTGGTTGTTGTTTGCATGAAGTATCTTTTCCAACCTTGCACTTTCAACCAACTTCTTTCCTTGGATCTAAAGTGTCTAAAGTGTCTCTTGCAGACAGCATATAGAAGGGTCCTGTTTTTAAATCCATTCTGTCAATTTATATCTTTTGATTGATGAGTTTAATCCATTAACATTTAATATTATTACTGTATAGGCAGTACTTTCTTCTACCGTTTTGTCTTTTAGATTTAATAATGTCCTTTTGAACCTCTTCTCCTCCATTTTTAGATCTCATATAGTATCATGTATCACTTTGTCATATGTCTTTAGTTTCTCTTTCTTTTTTAAGCTGTGGAAAAGTATATACAACCTTCCCATCCAATCACTCTTAAGAATACAGTTCATTGGGATTAACCACATTCTGAATGCTGCAATACATTCACCACCATGTATTACTAGACCTTTCCCTTCACTCAAAACAGAAACTTTACACTCATTTTAAATTAAACCCCATTACCCTTTCCCCCCACTTCTGGTAACCTGTATTCTACTTTCTGTTACTATGAGTTTGCATATTATCTGAAATTTTCTTTGTGGCTGCCATAGTGTTTAAATTTCATATCTCAAATGTATAACTATCTCCTTTGCTTTGATAGCAATATAACAACTTCAAAACCATACATAAACTATATTCCTATTATCCTCTGTGCACCCACCTTTATGTAGTTTATGT
This sequence comes from Myrmecophaga tridactyla, assembly GCA_004026745.1. Lineage (NCBI taxonomy): Eukaryota > Metazoa > Chordata > Mammalia > Pilosa > Myrmecophagidae > Myrmecophaga > Myrmecophaga tridactyla. The sequence continues at coordinate 20,025 of PVIY010020161.1, read as the reverse complement.
TGCAGATGACATATTTAAACTTTATAAGTCCAAACCTAATGATTAGCATTACTTTTTTTATTAGAGAAATTTTGGGTTTACAGAACAATTGTGTATAAAGCACAGGATTCCCATATACCACCCCACCACCAGCACCTTGCACTGATGAGCAGCATTGTGTTACAATTGATGATGGCAGATTTTTATTATTATGCTATTAATTAAAGTCCATAGTTCAATACAGGGATCACTGTTTGAGTTCTGTAGTTCCATGGATTTTTGAAACTTTTTATTCTACTACTATATATGCAATCTAACATTTATCCTTTTAATCATATTCAGTTATATATTTCAGTGCTTTTAGTAGCATCCACAATGTTTTGCTACATCACCCATCATCCATTGCCAAAATATTTCCATCATTCCAAATAGCAACACTGTGTATTTTAAACCTTTACTTCCCATTTGCTACCCTCATCCCATACCCTAGTAGCCTATATTCTAGATTCTGACTTTGTGAATTTGCTTACTTTAATTGTTTCAAATGAATGAGATCATACAATATTTGTCCTTTTTTGTCTGGCTTATTTCACTCAATATAATGTCTTCAAGGTTCATCCATGTTGTTGCATGTATCAGAGCTTCATCCCTTTTAATGGCTGAATAATACTCCATTTTATGTATATGTATATATCATGTTTTATTAATCCATTCACTGGTTGATGAGCACTTTGTTGGCTTCCATCTTTTGGTAATTGTGAATAATGCTGCTATGAACATTGGTGTACAAATATCTGTTTGAGTCCCTGCTTTCAATACTTTGGGGTATATACTGAGTAGTGGGTTTCCTGGTTCATATGGTTGCTGTGCTACACTTAACTTTCTGATGAACTGCCAATCAGTCTTCCATAGTGACTGAACCATTTTACATTGCCGCCAGCAATGAATGAGTGTTCCTATTTCCAATGAGTTAAGGAATGTTGTCTCCTCTTCAATTTTTTTGGAAGAGTTTGGGCAGAATGCCAGTTAAGTCTTGGAATGTTTGGTAGAACTCCCCTGTGAAACCGTCTGGTCCTGGGCTTTTCTTCATTGGGAGGTTTTTGATTACTGATTCATTCTCATTACCAATGAGAATTACCAATTATTACCACTTACCTAGTAATTGGTTTGTTTGGATCTTCTATTTCTTCCTGAGTCAATGTAGGTAGTTTGTGTGTTTCTGAGAATTTGCCCATTTCATCTAAGCGATCTAATTTATTGGCATACATTCATTCATATCTAAATATTATTTTTATTATTATTTCAGCAAGGTCAATAATAATGTTCCTTTTTCATTTCTGATTTTGTTATTTGCATCCTTTTGGCTTTTAACATTTTTTATTGTGAAATATAACATACATATATAAAGCAACAAACTTCCAAGTACCTTTTAACAAGTAGTTATAGAACAGATTTTCAAATTTGGTATGGGTTACAGCTCCACAATTTTTCATTTTTTCTTCTAGCTGCTCCAAGACACTGGAGACCAACAGAAATATCAATATAATGATTCAGCAGTCATGCTCATTTGTTAAATTCTGCCCTCTTTGTTATATTCCTCCTTCTCTTTAAATAACATATATGCATAAGAGAAATACATTTCAAAGTTCACCACAACAATTAGTTTTAGAACAGATATCAGAATTTGGTATGGGTTACAATTCCATAATTTTAAGTGTTTATTTCTAGCTGCTCTAAGGTACTGGAGGCTGAAAGAAATATCAGTGTAATGATTCAGCACTCATACTTATTTGTTACAACCGACCTTCTCTGTATAACTCCACCATCACCTTTGATCTTTCTTCCATGCTTTAAGGGTATTTGGGCTATGCCCATTCTGACTTCTTCATGTTGGAAGGGGCTGTTGATAATATGGGATGGGGAATGGAAGTAGTTGATGTTCTGGAAGGGCAAGCCCCTTTGCATTTCAGGACTTACCTGGTCCAGGGACCCATCTGGAGGTTGTAGGTTTTGGAGAGTTACCTTCATGCCTGGAAACTTTGTAGAATCTTATATAATGCCCTAGGTGTTCTTTAGGATTGGCAGGAATGGTTTTGGTTGGGGGTTGGCAAGTTATGATAGGTAGCAATGTCTAATTGAAGCATGCTTAAGAGTGGCCTCCAGTGTAGCCTCTTGGCTTTATTTGATCTCTCTCAGCCACTGATACCTTATTTGTTACACTTCTTTTTCCCCCTTTTGGTCAGGATGGTATTTTGATTTTATGGTGCCAGGACCAGGTTCATCGCTGGTGGTCATCTTCTGTACTGTGAGCTTTTTTAATGTAAGCATTTAGAGCTATAAATTTCCCTCTTGGCACTGCCTTCACTCCATCCCATAAGTTTTGGTATGTTGTATTTTCATTTTCATTCACTTCAAGATATTTCTTCATTTCACTTCAGATTTCCCCCTTAACCCATTGGTTATTAAGGGTACGTTGTTTAATTTCCAAATATTTGTGAATTTTCCCTTTCTCCTTCTGTTATTGATATCTAGCTTCATTCCATTGTGGTCAGAGAGTATGCATTGTATGATGTCAATATTTTTTAATTTATAGAGACTTGATCTCTCCTGGAAAATGGTCCATATGCACTCAAGAAGAAAGTGTATTCTGTTTTCCTTAGGTGCAGTGTTCTATATATGTCTGTTGGGTCTGATTGGTTTGGTGTATTATTCATGTCTTACACTTCCTTATTGATCTTCTGACTAGATTTTCTATTTATTATTGAGAGTGGTATGTTAAAATCCCCTACTATTAATGTAGAACCGTCATTTTCTCCCGTCAAAAATGTCATAAATTGCATCATATATTTTGGGGTTCTGCTGTTAGGTGCATATATATTTATAATTGCTATGTCTTCCTGTTGAATTGCCCCCTTTATCAGTACATAATGATCATCTTTGTCTCTTGTGACTGTGGTTGACTTAAAGTTTATTTTGTCCTACATTTTTTAGACATGCCTGCTCTCTTTTAGGTACTATGAGCATAGCATTTTTTCCATCCTTTCATCTTCAACCTACTTTTTTTTTTTTTAACATGGGCAAGCTCCGGGAATCAAACCTGGGTCTCCAGCATGGCAGACGAGAATTCTGCCACTGAACCACCGTTGCCCACCCTCAACCTACTTTTATCTTTGACTTTAAGATGAGCCTCTTGCAGACAACATACAATTGGATCTTTTTTTTTAATCCATTCTGCCAATCTCTACATTTTTACTGGAGAGTTTAATCTATTTAAATTTAAAATTACTATTGATAATACAGGTCTTTTTCTGTTATTTTGCTATTTAGCCTTTGGAAGTCTTGTACCTTTGTTGCCCCTCACTTCCTTTAAGGCTTACTTTCATATTTACTTGTTTCTTGTGTTCTACCATCTGGGCTTCCTTCTCGCTTCTATCTGGATACATTGTTCATCTGTTTTCCTTGTGATTACCATGTGGTTAGAATTTCACAACCTAAATATATAACAATCATATTTGATTTGATATCAACTTAATTTCAATAGCATGTATACGTACTTTTCCTATAACCCTCTATCTGTCCCACCACTATTATACCTGTTACCACTTATATCTTTGCATATTACATGTCTAAACACCTAGACTTATCATTACTTTTTATGCATTTGCATTTTAGTATCTGTAGGAAGTGGGAAGTGGAGTTACATACCAAACAATACAAGATAATAATACTGGCATTTATAATTACCCAAAAGGTTAATTTTACTGTAGGTCTTTATTTCTTTGTGCTGCTTTGAACCACTGTCTACTGTCTTTTCATTTGAGTGTGACAAACTCCCTTTAGCATTGCTTGTAGGGCAGGTCTAGTGGTGATGTATTTCCTTGACTTTTGTTTATCTGAGAATATCTTAATCTCTCCATCATTAAAAAAAATGTCTAGCCAGATATAAAGTTCTTGCATGGCAGTTGTTTGCATTCAGTGCTTCAAGTATTTCAAACCATTGTCTTCTTTCCTCCATGGTTTCTGATGAATAATCAGCACTCAATCTAATTGGGACTTCCTTGTACATAACACTTTGCTTTTCTCTTGCAGTCTTCAGCACTCTCTCCTTGTCCTTTGCATTTGATAGTTTACTCAATATATGACAGGATGTACTTTTCTTCATGTTTATCCTTTTTCATGTTTTCTGAGCTTCTTGTATGTGCATTTTCACATCTTTTGCTAAGTATTGGAAATTCTCTGCCATTATTTATTTGGCTTTTCCTTCTGCCTTGTTTTGTCTTTCATCTCCTTCTGGAATTCCCATAATACATATATATATATATATATATATATATAGGTGCACTTGATGGTTTCTCATAGCTGTTTTAGGCTATTTTCACTTTCAATATTCCTTTTTTCTTTCCACTCCTCAGCCTGGCTTATTTCAAACGTCTTGTCCTCCAGTTTGGTGATTTTTCTCATCTCAGTTCCAATCTGTTCTTGGAACCCTCCTGGGCATTTTTCATTTCAATTATTGTGTCCTTCAACTCCAGTAGTTCTATTTAGTTCCTTTTTAAAAAATTCTCTTTCTTTCCTTAGAATCTCATATTCCTCATTCATTGTTTTCCTAATATCTTTTAGTTCTATCTTGTACTTTCCTTCACTTCCTTAAGCTTTTGTAATATAACTTTTTTTAAAGGCTTTCTTCAGTACGTCCACATTCTCATCTTCTTCAATCGTATTTTCTGTATCTTTACCCCCTTCATTTGGATGGGCTATTTTTTCCTGTTCCTTCTTTTGTTTTGTATTCTTTTGTTGCATTTTTAAACATGAAAATGCTAATTCTGGATGTATGCCATGGAATGTCTGTTTTCTGGTTTTGTAACAAGATGGCAATGTGACAGAGATTTGCTTGTTCTTCAGTCCTCTTATCAGGAAGGTCTGCCCAAGGCAAAAGCACTGTGCAAGGTTTTCCTTGTTTTTCAGGCATCTGTCTTGTCCTGTGCTTTTGCTCATTAGTTATTTTGGAGTTCTCCTCTTTACAGGAAGTTGGTTGACCCCATCTGCTTCCCAGGAGACAGCCCTCCCTCCCTGCATATCTGAAGCAGGACTCTCTCCCAGATTGTCCACCTTTGTAATTTTTTCACTTTTTTACTAGTTTTAGGCTGCTTTTTCCTGGAGGACAAATCTGGGGGAGGATCACTTTGGGTCTGACTTTCCCAATTCAGTCTTTCCCAGCCAAAACAAGGCCAGGGACCCATGAAGAGAGCACAAAAAGGGTGTCCTGATGGGCTCCATAAGTTTCTCTGACAGCTCCCGGAAACTGAGCCATCCTAGACTGCAGCAGACTAGCCTTTTAAAGCTGCGAGGAGGCCCTGCATCTTTCAATCTCCACTGCTTTCTCCCCTGTCTTCAGAAGGTTGAAACAATGACTGCCACCAGCTTTGTCTGGGGTGGGTGGAAGCAATAGCTACCTTCAGAGCTGGGACTCAGCAATTTGAATTCACTAATCACAACTCTTGATCAGTAATTGGCTGTACACACACTTGTTTTTGGGAAAAAGGATTTTTATGACCTTTTCTGTGAGCTGTAGCTAGCAATGAGCTGGACCCTGTGGCACCTTGTCTCAAGAGTGGGGGATGGGCACTGCACGGAAAGAGTAATTTACAGTTCTTTACCATAATTGATCAGCCTTATCCTCCATTCTTCCTTGGATGCCATACAGTCTTCTTCTGGCCTCTGGACTTTCAAAATAATTGTTTCAGAAGTTCCTGCCTGTTCACTAGTTGTTTTTGTGGGAGACTGACTCCTGGCGCTCCCTACTCTGCCATCTTCCCTGAAAGTCCAGTTAGTTCTTCCTGTTTATACATTTACAAAATTCTCCTAGGTGGTTTTCCTTCTCTAGTCCCCCACTTCCACTCCAATCTTTGCCCCGTTACTACTGCCCCATCCATAGTCCACACTAGTACTGGAATGATCTTCCTAAAGCACAAATATCAATAGGTTGCTGCTTGGTTAAAACATTTCAGTGGCTTCTCATGTTCCCAGGAGGAAGTTCAAGGCTCCGAACATGCAAGAAAAATCCTATCCAGGTCTTTCAAGTCCCACCACATTCCCTTGCAGATTCCATACTCTACTTATAGTATAGTCTCCAAATACGCGAGGCTCCTTCAAACCTCAGTCCTTTGAATTTTGTTTGCTTCTGCCTGGAAAACCTTTCATCCATACTCTTACACTTATCTGATTCATCTACCAGATATGCATAATACCAGGGAAGTGCTTTCTCTGATTCCAAAGCAACTTACATATGTATATTCCTATTAGAGTATTTATCACATTTTGTTGTAATGATCAGCCTCAAAGTCTGTCTTGCCCACTGAAGAGAGAGCTCCTTGAGGACATGAGCCATCCCTCCTACATCTATATATCCTCAGAGCCTTAACTCAACTTAGGCATGTAACACATAGTAAATGGAATGAAGGAATAAATAAAATAAGCAGTGGAAAATAATTCTGTGCTCTAGGATGGCTCGTTGGTGAAGCTATTACTTGAGCCCATTAGTCATTATCACCCTAAGGTTTATAGAACCCCAGAAGTTGAGTAGTGTGTGTGTGTAAGCACACTTGCATGTGTGCTTGTGCAACTATACACCTTAGTTTGTGTTGATCATGGGCATTCTCTGTTTGGGGCATATTCTTTTGACAGCATGCTTAGAAAGTGGAAATGAATGTGTCTCGTGACAATTGTACTTCCTTTGGGCATGTAACAGTTTTTATGGAATACCATCAAATTCAAGTACAGTAGATTCATAATGAAAGCTTTCGATTTATAACCTGAGTCTATTGATGAATATGATTCTGATCTGCAAATTGGTATCAATTTGCATATTTTATTAAATAGGTCTGGCCTGTTACATGGAATTAATACTTAAGCTCCCAGGATGACTTCTCCAATACCATATATTAAAAAATCCAATTAGTCATTCCCAAGTGAAGTGTTCTAATTGATTATTTTTCAGTCTCTGTTGGTGATAAAAAATAATGTATGTTTTTGTGGAGTAAATTGGCTTCCTTGCTCAATATCTTTTTCTTGATGTCATTGCCCAGCAAATAAATGGTGAAGAATATTGCTATAAATAGGCCAATGGCTGGCAGAGTAAAAAAAATAGCTGTGTTCCCTGACAGTGCACATTTCACACTGTTTTAATTACCACAAACGTTCACTGCTATCTCAGAGAGATGGGCAGGAAACTGGGAATAACTGAACATTTGTAGACTCTGTGGAAATGTCAGGCTTGGGAGGCAGCCTCACACCTGTGTGGCCAGGGATTCTACAGCTTTCTCTGGGACCTCAGACTCCAGGAAGCAAATGCAGACTCTCTGGGAATTAACCAGGTGAACCTGGAAAACTTGTCCTGCTATTTGTACTGTTGCTGCTTTTCAGAAAAAGAGAGGCACCTGTCTTCCCAAAATAAACAATATGAATTTGAAAAAAATCACCCCACATAAAACAAAAAACAAAATCGAGCAGAGTGTTGGAATTTTGCTATTGAAGCAAGCACCTACACACATTCACAGTTCCCAATTTAGGCAATGTTAGAGAAATAACAAGGATAAGGTTACCTTAAACTATTCTCTGAGTGTTAGACTTTATGTCTCCCTCCACCAAGTAGTAAGTTCTTTTTTTCAGGGTGAGCACTGTCTCTTCCCTTTGACTGGCCAACACCCAGTCTGCCCTCCCACTCTGCCTGCTTCCTGGAACCACCTCTCCTCTTTCCTGAAACTGGATGCTGCCTGTCTCTCCTGAAATCCTGCTTCAACATGAGAGGGGTGTGAACATGTGTTTTCTCCAGCATAAGAAATCCTATTCTTGGGACTTCAGCTGATTTTGTATTCCGGGTGAGAAAGTGCTGGCTTAGGCACAGAAATCTCTGCAATACGTTTTTAGTAACAGAAAAAGCATTGACCCAGGCATATATAATTTACTTCAACCTCTCTTACACTTTTTCCCAGGTGTGGCTTTAAATCTCATTGGATTTAGATCCAATCAAATTGAAACAACAGTATCTCATGATTACTCGGAGGGGATTCAAGACTTAGGTTGGTGGAAGAGAAAGAAAAATCTCCACTTCCTATCATGGTAAAGCTGTAATTTATTACAAAGAATAGAAGGATGGTAGGTCTTCAGCACTTAGAGGAAACCCAGGAGGGGTTGGCAAGGGCCAAAGAACCCAGAGTGCAACAGCTCCACTAACTGAGTGGAAGTGACCTTACTTGCCTAGCATAGAATAAGCATTGAATGAATATTAATTGATTGAATAAATGAATGCCCAAACTAAATGATTGCCACCAAAGCATGCAGCATGGATTAAAAACAACTTTCTGGTAGTTTTTATTGACAGCAACCTGATTAAAAATCACCAATGTGATTTGAAGTGACCCACGATATCAGGCTTTAGGGCCACAGAAGTGTCCTGGCCAAGAAACATGCTCTGCAATCCTACTCAGCAATGTGCTCAATAATAACAGAGGAGAAGACAAAGGGTCTAAGTGGTCTAAGAGGTAAGGTCCAAGATCACTCTGGTGGAAGTTACAGTGAAACAGATATCAGCTTACTGTAAAGAATTGCATATGGAAGTTGAGAAGTCAAAGTATAGGCTTTTGCTGGTTATCAATTTATTGTCCCTAACTCTAAATTCCCTCTTTGCCTGCTCTGTGAGAATGGAGCTGAGCCCTTTAAATATTTTCTTCTTTGTCAGCTGGCAAAAGAGTTGGATGTTAAACTTTGTCATTAGAGGGCACAGGAGGAACTTTGCAGGAGGAAAGTCTTCTGCTTCCTGGTTCCATTGTGCTTGCTCTCTTCTCCAGCATCTGTCCTCCCGCAGCCTCTCCAAGTGCTAAGCTCCCTCACAGCCCAGACTTTTTCTGGAATACCAGCCTGTGGTATTCCAGAGCTTGACATTGCCATCTGGGCAGCTTTCACAGCTTCTCCAAAGACTAGCTCCAGCAGTGCATGGAGGCCAGCAGCACCCAATGGCTGGCATCCCCTGGCACATGCAGCCTTGGGTGGTTTTATAATAAAGTGACATCTCACCATAATGGCTTTCCCTGCCACCCTAGAGGGTGGATTTCCAGTAGCCCCTGCCGAAGCAGCACTGTGGTGACTTCCCTGTCCTCCAACGACCATGGCCGTACTCTCCTGCTAGGTTTGGGTCTCAGCCTGGGGCAGTGCTTCCTCGGTCTCAGCCCCCAAAAGTGGCTGCTCCTTGTCTCCGTTCCCTGCATTCTTAGGGTTCTCTTTACTTTTTACTAATTAATGCCTCCTTAAACATTCCTTAAATGAGGATTTCCCTGTTTAAATTACTGTGTGGTTTCTCTTCTGATTGGACCCTGATAAATACATCTAGCAAGTGAACTGGGTCCCAAAGAATGAGTAAAGTTCAGGTAAGCTAAGCATGGAGGAAGGAAGATGGTATATTCAAGACAGAATGACAGTATCGGGGTCCATATTTCCTTTCTCAATACTACTTTTTTTAAGTATGAGAGCCTAGCCATAAATACACCTATTCTGATTATAAGCTTCTTGAGGCAAGCACCATGTCTGATTCTTCTATCTCCAGGACTTCCATAAGGCACGAAGTGTAGAAATACATCAAGTATAATAACGATATCAATTATTTTAAAATAATGTTAGATAGAATTTATTGAGTAATAAGCAGGTACCAGGCTTTAGAGGAATGACCTCATAAGAATGATCCTTAAAGCCTCTAAGAGATAAATATTATTGTGATATCTGACATGCATAGGAGTCACGTAACTTGTCCAAGCTCGTGCAGTTAATGAGTGGGCCTGCCAGGATTTACACCAGCGCTCCTGCCCTTGTCACTGTACAAAGCCTCACAACCAAGCCCGCAGCTGTTGATCATACGCCACAACAGCAAAAAGTCCTTCCCTTCAATACGCTAAAGGAGCAGATTATGGTCTTGATACATTATTTTTTCTTTGAAAATCTGGATAAAACATTGAAAAGAAGGAAAACGAAGCATTTCAGAATTCTCCTGTTTCAAATGTTCAGTAATGAAATGCTGTGTATGTTAACTAACTCACCTTTTAATGCATCATTGTGCAGGCCTAGGCTCCTACCGCCAAGGTACTTACATTCTTATTCTCATCCCTAAGGAGTCATGGCTTTGAATGTTTAACCCCATAAAGAGATTCAGAGAACAACAGGCAGAGCAAAGGTTCTTTCCAGGTCCCCTAAAATGACCTCTTCTAATGACGTTCAAGACCTGCCTGATTTCCTTGTCAGATGATGAGGTTGTTGGCAATCCATGCTAGTCCACACCCAATGTCTCCATTTCTAAATGATTCACTTTTATTCTGGAGAATCTGAAAGTGAGGACCCATCTTTTCCAACCCAGATAGTAATGGCCCAGGACCCCAGTTTAGCTAATAACACTTTTGAATCACATGTTTGAGCTGAATGTATTTGCTTCTTCCACCTGGGACACTTCTTTTCTTTTCCTCCTCTTCTCATCCCACATGACCCATTGAAATAGGATATCTTTTATGAGGCCTTTTCCAGCCCTTCAGAAGAATTGGAATTCTCTGAAGTGTTTCCAGAATCCTCAACACACATCTCTCTGTCATGCCTTGTTATATCTTACAGGGATTGGGGCATGCCTGTTTCCCTCTAGATCAGAGGGTCTGGAAAGGTAAGGCCATGTCACAGCCATACATGTTTGCCAGGGCCTGACACCATGATTAGGACAGAGTATGTGTCCAGTAAATATCTGCTGCTTAAATAAATAAATGAATAAGTGAGTGGGATTGGGGCCTTTCCCAGTTCATACAGGATTTGTGGATTTGGGAAAATCATATCACCTGAATTAGTTTAAAATGAATCAATGTGATTAGATATGTCAAAGTTCTCTGCAAATTCTGGATCTTACGGATACATGACTCAGAAACTTTTACACATCTAAGGATTTTTAAAGTTCCAAATATTCTATACAACTTAACTCCAAATCTTTCAGATAGCACAATTATGTTAACCTACACTTCAGAAGACCTGTGGGCTCAAATGCTCATAAACCTCTTCTTTACTGTGGCAAAACCCCACTGCATAATGTAAGAGAAAAGTCACCATTAAGTGTTTAAATGTCTTTTGGGATATCTAGTCCTGTCAGCCACAGATCTGGGACTTCTGACTCCAACCTGAAAATCTGAGATCAGGGATGAAATGGTTTCTTTGATATTGTTATAAATCCCAGAGCCTGTCTACTTCATGCTCATTGAGAAGTTTGAAGAGGGACCAGCTGCTCTCTTGCTGTCCTTGTTTAAGTGGTGGGAGTCAGAAGCTTTAACCTATGAAAAGTTTCTCTCTCTCTCTCTCTCTCTCTCTCTCTCTCTCTCTCTCTCTCTCTCAGAGATCTTGAACCTTACAGAATAGAGAAGAAAAGTCTTTCCTAGGAGCTGTAGATTTGAGATATTTGCACACAAGATCAAATTCTAATTTTCCGAGGCAACACCATCAGATGGGAGACCGCATGCCCAGAGGGCTGCCCTGTTAGTATCCTAGAGCCGGCAGCCCAGACCCTCAGCAAGTCTGGGATCTGGACACAATTGTGATAACATCTCTAAAGATTTTCATTCGGTAAGAGGAGAAATTTTGGTCCCTTCCTGAATTTAGACCAGTTATTCCATTATTTGCATTTTAACCCCATTGAACTATGAAATCAATCATTTCCGGGAAGCACCATTTTTTTAAGCTGCTAATATATTGTTTACCATAATTACTTCTTTTTTCCTTTTGTTAAATATTTTTATTGTAAAAACTTAACACACAAACATATATTCTTGACATGTGATTGTACACCACGTATGGAATGTTTTTATGTCAAGAATATCACCATAATCACCATGATCATTTTTTGAACAATTGCATCACTCCAGCAAAAGAAATAAAAAGAAAAAACTCATACATACCATGCCCCTTACCCCTCCCTTGCATTGGCCACTAGTGTTTCCATCGGCCCAATTTATTTTACCCTTTGTCCCCGCTATTATTTATTTATTTATTTTTGTCCATATTTTTTTCTCATCTTTCCATACCCTGGATATAAGGAGCATCAGACACAAGATTCTTACAATCACACAGTCACATTGTAAATGTTATAACTTTATGCGATTATCTTCAAGAATCAAGACTACTGGAACACAGCTCAAGAGTTTCGGGCACTTCCTTCCAGTCACTCCAAAACACCATAAACTAAAACGGAGATATTTGTATAATGCATAAGAATAACCTCCAGGATAACCTCCCAACTCTTTGAAATCTCTCAACCACTGACACTTTATTTTGTCTCATTTCTCTCTTCCCCCTTTTGGTCAAGAAGGCTTTCTCGATCCCTTGATGCCAGGTCCTGGCTCATCCCGGGATTTCTATCCCACATTCCAGGGAGGTTTACACCCCTGGGAGTCATAGAACCATTTTTTGTACTGGGGCAAATTAAATATACAGTTCACATCAAAATCCCACTATCCAGAGAGGATTCCCTGCTCTTGAATTAGAACCTGTGCTGGCAGCGTCCCACCTGCTTGTAGATGTCAGGACCTACACAGCTGCAAATTATTGGCTGACACATGCCATGCGAGGCAACAGCCCCATCTGGCCACATAGAAGAAGCAAGATAAAAAGATGAGGAAGTGAGCATGTGCTTACTGCCTTCACTTTACAGATGAAGAAACAGGCTCAGAGAAGGTAACTAGTAGTTTACAGTTACAAAGCTAATATGTCTAATTCTAAAATAGTACTTTTCTGCGTGTGTGTGAAATACAGCCTGTATTTAAAATAGAAAATCCTAGATATTTGTCTGTCCAAGTCCATTCCTTAAAAAAAAAAACTGAAGAAACTTGAGGTGAAACATGCCATATTTCAAGCTGGTAGTAGAAACAGGATTGCAGCCCAAGTCTCTTGAGACCCAACATCTTGGTCTGGGCTGAATGCCTCACTGAGGAGCTGACACATTCAGAGCAGGGAGCTGACACGACTGGGTCTACGCCTGGGTTTTGAGCTCATCAGTTCCTTGATCAACCACCTATCATCTCTATTTTGCCAGTGAGGAAATGAGGCTCAGAGAAGATAATAATCCCATTACACCCATTTTATGAAGATTAAGTTAGATGATGTATGTTGTAATGCCGATGTAATTGGAGGTCAATAAAGGTTATTTCCCTCTTTCCTTACAGAGAGAGCCACATCATTTATTTTAGGTTATTATTGTCATTACAAAACTAAGTCACAAATGGTAAAATTTTTTTTAAAGTCCAGTAAGTAAATGGAAGGAAAAGGCAACTCCTCCCCCAAATCTCTCTCGGTGAAACCATTTTCAGCGTTTCCTTATTTCTGTTATCTGGTGGTTAGCACTGCCCTTCTAAACACTAGCTCTTTTCCTTTCTTCATCCACTTTATATCATATACTTTACCTTCTATTTTTTATCATCAGCTGATATGAGTCTCTTCCCTTTCAAGGCAGGAAAACTGCCTCCTTTATCCTCATCCTTTCACCTCATCCCACTGGCAAATAGGGCAGGTCCACAGTTACTTTTACATCGTCAGGGTTTACAGCGTAATTATAGTCTCTTTTGTTACTATAATTATGGTTTTAAATTTTGCTCTATAGTTTGACATGGAAAGCAGTATATAGATTTTTGCTTTTGATTATATTACTATTATTCACTATTAAGCCAAGTAGTGTATTTGTGCCAATAAAGAAAGAAAATGGCCTCCTTTGTCATTAAAACTGTATGGTTAAGAGAACGAGCCAAACAATACAGAGTGATTCTTTATTCTTCTGCTTTATTATTTATTTATACATTGATAATTATTAATTTATTTATTAATAAAATTCCCATTATTCCACATTTTACTTTACTTTTGTTTTTGATTCTTAAATGCAAATTTGTAGTAGTTTTATGTTTCTCTTGGTAATTCCATTTACTTTTTTTCTTGATTACAAAAGAAACAGATTTTCTTTACTGTATCTCTAATAATATTCATACGTTTAATATATCATATTAATTGTATAATGGCCTCCCTTGAACTGATTCCTTTCCCAACCTGTTGCTTTATGGTCTGACTGTTTTTGTTTTGTTTTTTACTCCTGGAGTAAGTAGTTTCACTGTTTTTTAATCTCATGCTTTCCTTTTAGGGTGTGTGTGTGTGTGTGTGTGTGTACTGGTTGTTAATACCATCTTTGTTTTGTTGCAATGTACCTTCAAGCATTTTACCTCCAGATATGATGAAAAGCAACTTTCTGAGTTTTTGTATAAATGAAAATGTCTTGTTCTTTAATTTTAAAGGACTTCTCCATTTTCTTCTAACATCTAATGTTGCTAATGAAAAATCTTGGGCAATCTGATTCTCATTTTGCTGTTTTTATTGTTTGTTTTCTCAGGTTTTGGTTTAACTTTCTCTCTCCCTTCTTTCCTGCACCTAAGTTTGCATTTTCATTCTCTACATGCTGCACTTCCCTGAGGTTGTATGTGCAATAATGCAAATCATGTTCCATTCATTCCTGCTTCTGAACCTTTTGTAGACTTTTCAGTTTGCAGACTGGTAAGCTTCAGCTCTGGAATATTTTATTCCATTATTTATTTGATAATTTTTCCATTATGCTCTTTGGGCTATTTTTTTCTAAAACGTCTATTCCTTCCATCATTTCATGTTTATTATTTTTGGATTATGGATATCCTGAATTGGTCTTCCTTGTCTTTTAATTTTTCTCTTTCATTTCACTGTTTTGGAGTTTTGTTTGGCATTCTGGGAGATCTCCATGATTTTCAAATGGCTTTTTCCTTTTCTCCAAATGTTTCTCTTTTAGACTTTTTAAGAAATAACTTCAATATTATCTAAAGTCTCTTCAATGATAACAATTGTACTTTTGCAACCTCTTTTTTTCCTCAGTATATATCTATTTCTTTGATGAGGTGAGTTTCTTATCTTGTTATACACTCTCAAACACAGGGCAAATCTTAGTTTTTTGAATGAAGAATTACTAGATGGGTATACATAGCTGTCATGGGTTTCTTCCAAAATTATGTTGATTTTCTTCCCCAGCAAACTTTTCTCCTGAACTATGGGTGAGTGCATGTGTCTGCCAAGCTGGCAGGACTCCGACAGGATTTGGTGAGCAGACAGCATCTCTATCCCTGCCACGCTGCCAAAGAAGTAAACCTTTCACCCTGGGTCCTGCTCTTAGACTTGACCATCATGATGTCCCCTGAGAATTGTTCAATTTCTGTAGAAGGGAGTATTCTCCCCCTGGAGGCAAGGAACCTCAGGTTGCTCTGTGTAGGGAGCGAAGGTTGAGCAGCTCAGATATTCCATAGAGCCCAGCTATTAAATAGCATAGATGCTATTCTGAAAAATTTTTGGCTACCTATAGACTTCAAGTTTGATAATCTGTTTAGGGCCTCAGTAATTAAAACAGCTCACACTTCTGCCTCATCCTTCTCCTCCTCTACTCTGGGCTTCTGCTTTTTCTACCCTGGGTTAGCCATTAGTTTAATTTTAATCTGCTTTCCATCTTCCAGAAATTTTTAAAATTTCTTGGTATACTGGTGGCCCATTTCTGTACTCTCTACATTGCTAGGATAATGTAACCTGATGTTTGTTGTTGTTTCAATGGAAATTGGGAAGGAAAAGGAAGTGAATACGGATGTTCAGTTCTCCATTATGAACCACAAGCCTTCATCTATTTTTAAAATATGGTAAAATATTGAAGGGAGTATATAAGGGATTTTTAGTATTTTCTCAGAGGCCTCTTATCACTTATCATTATGAAAGCAAATTTTAAGATATGGGCTATGCTATTAAATCCCAAAGAAATATTAAATTTGGATAAGATCTAAAATGTAGTACCAAAAGCATCTCTGAGCATAAAGTACTGAAACCAATTTTAACTTGCGATTTCAATAAAAGAAAACAAGACAAGAAACTCAGCACAGGTAAAGACAGACAGACATACACACTCATGCACAAGCATTCATGTGTACACGTACACACACCCACACTCTCCCCTTTCCTCATGGGGACCAGATCCTCTAAACAAGTGCACATAGCTCCTAACCCGTTTTTGTTTTGGGCTGCATACAGTAGTAGTCAGAACTTGCTGGGCCTTATCTTGTTGGCAAAGGCAAATGGCATTTAAAATGGCATTGACAGTCTTCTGATCTGCCTTCATATAATAGAAAATTCAGATGAAGGGAAGATTGTGCTAATGGGGAGAAGGGTTTGGGTGGGAAGGGCTTTTTGAAGATCGTTTGTTGAGATATCCAGAAAGTACATATACTTTCTCTGGTGCCATATCATGCCTAATGGGCTTTTCTTGATTATTTCCAATAACAGGAAGCTTGTAACCTCCAGACGTAGCATTTATATCATTAGACAGCACTGCTACAAAGACCTTTAAATGTAATTCCAATTGGCCTCTATGTACCTCCCAGTTGCATTCACTGGATGTGTTCTCTCTGACAGACAGCGCAAATCTAAACCACTGTCATAGGAAAAGGGTTTGATATTTAGTGTGTTTAACAGGACAGTTAAGAGAGAGCTCTTTTTAATGTGAGAGACATTTGTCACTTCCCTATCTAGAGATGCTTGTGTTCCTCCAGCAAGTCTTTACAAAAAGCAAACCTGTTAGGTGAAAGCTATAAAAATAATTCCATTACCTGCCTTACAAAGACAGAGTGACAGTTGATCATTAGAAGGAAGTCTTCACAGATGAAGCACAACTTGCAAAAGAGGCAATTTCAGCTTTATAAAAGGGAATGAGCAAAAAATTCCCATCAAGATGAGTTGTGTTTGCCAGTGTCCCACATCATTCTGTGTCTTTCATTTATGGATGAGATTCATGGCAAGTCCCCTTAAACAGTTAAATAAAGTCTATGGCCACAAGGAATTTGGGTGTCTTGAAATACCTAGAACTCCAGTCGCCTCCCTGACTGCTGGTAAAGGGGCGACTGGAAAGTTCAGGAAGCTGGACAGCCCGTGCCGTAGTTCCTGGTAAAGGGGCGGCTGGAAAGTTCAGGAAGCTGGACAGCCCGTGCCATAGTTCCTGGCCCAAATGTGCACCAAAGGCTGGTGTCCCTGTCAGTGTTCCCCGCTGTGCCCCATTCCCGTCCCCGAGGATCACCATGTGCCAGGTCTACACAGCACAGAACTGGGGGCCCTTAGACTCACCTCTGCACAGCCTTCAGCATCTCTATACTTGGGAAAATTGAGGCCCCGGAGGGGAAATTCCAGGCCCAGAGCCATTCAGAAACTCAGTGGCAGGGAAAATATTGGAATCGACAGTTCCTGAATAAGCCTTTTTTTCCCCTCTATACTTTACTCTCCTATTGTCATCTCAGTTCTTCATGACACAATCCCAGGCCCCTCTCTGACCTCCTGCCCGACTGTCCTCCTTGCTCATTCTGATCCAGCCACACCGGCATTCTTGCTATTCTTGAAGCACACCAAGCAGGCTCCCACCCCAGGGCCTTTGCACATTCCCTCTGTCCCCCAGGAACGCCCTTCTCCCTCATAGCCACATGGCCCACTCCCTCACTTTGTTCAGGCTCTGTCCAAATGTCACATCTTCCAAGAAGCCTTCTCAGCTTATTTCATTGAAAATAGTGCTCCCTGTCCCTCTCCATCTACTTTTCCTTATTTCTCTTCATAACATTTACCATTATCCTGACATTATATCAGATATCTAAATAGTAATTTATCTCTGTCTCACCCCATTGAATGTAAATTCCAGGAAGACAGGGACTTTGTGAGTTTAAATAAATATTTCTGAAGGAGAAATTAAATAAGACTTTTGGAAGCACTGACTGCTGCTGCTTATGGAGTGAGTTAATTGAGAGTGCAAATGACACAACCCCACAGCCACCCTTTGGGGAACTCCATTCAGAGCCTGTGTCCCCCAGAGACAAGGTGGTATGCTTAGTGCTCCCTAGTCTCAGGTTTCCTAGTCAATTTCCTCGTTCAACTCAAACTGTTGACTGAGCCCCAATCCTGGGTTGGTAACTGTTCATGCCACGGGGAAATTAGGGCTTAAGGAGACCCAATGCTTGCCCTTTAGTTCAAAGTCCATTGGAGACAAATGTAAAATAAAAGAACTACTATAAATCACTTCGTAGGTCCAAAGGTGGAAAACTAAACGGGAGTTAATGCAGATGAAACACCAAGGAGACAAAGCTCACCTGGCCTAGTGAAGGAGGAGAGAAGATTAGCCTAAGAAAGGGAGTCATGATATATGAAAATACCAGAAGCATTTGAAAAAATGCGGGCAGAAGTAACTAAAAGAGGCAGAGGAGGGTGACCCTTCAGTGCAGATGGTTCTGATGCTTAGAAAGCCAGGAAGAGCCCTGCCCAGGAGGCAGAGGACTTGTGGCCCAGGACGCAGGGGGGCTGTGGCTCAGGAGGCAGGGGGGCTGTGGCTCAGGAGGCAGGGGGGATGCGGCCTAGCACACTCCATTACCACTCCACTGGGAGCAGCTTGCAGGTAGGGGCTGGGTCTGTTCATATCCAGGGACCCCTAACCCCATAAACTCAACAAACATTTTTAAAATTAAATAGTGACTACAGTTAATGGTGTAAAAGGACCAAGAATTAGCAAAAAGGATGAGGCATCAGGAGACCTAGAATGCTATTCCCTGCTCTACCACCGGCTGCACAGTTTGAGGCAAGTCCCTTACCTTATCTGTACCTTCAATCAGTCATCAAATACTTGTAAAAGAGATAATACAGACCAGTTCTAGAAGAATTTCTGACTTTGACATCCCAGAATAACATACAATATTCTCCCAAGCTACTTTCTTCTTGCATCTGGCTAACACTAATTGATTTTAGAAGTACCGTTGTATGTGAAATCCCTTAGGAAACTCATTGTCTACTGCAGTGGTGGCCAAGACCCTTTCAAGTAGCCACAATTAGACCCCATTTATCCACAGGCCCATTTCCAAGCAATCTGACTCACTCAGGACCTTTTGATCTTGAACCCATCAAAAAAGGCCCCAAGATACCCACATGCTGTCAGAAAGTCTCAACATTAAAGTTTTTGTTCATTGCCCCCGTGCCCTCTTTGAAAGCACTCTTATAGAGTCTAGATTCTTGTTTTCCATTAATTACTCAAGCATGCCGTTTCCTCTGCTGGAAATTATCTTCCCTGTCTGTTCTTCTTGGTGAATTCCTATATGTTCTTTGAAACCTATCTCAAATTTCCACTGCCCCTGAGATGCTAGTCCACCCTCCTACTGGCTACAGAGTTGGTTGTTCCAATATCTTCTTTGTTCTCACCCTATTACTTACTTTCATTAGTTTTTACCATCCTGTATTACAGTTATGCTAGTCAAGAGCTTAAACTTATTGAGGTCAGTGCCACACTTTATTTACGCCAATTTCTAACATGGAGTGTCTCATCCAGTAGTGTGCAGGGAATATTTCCTGGGGACTCTTAGTGATCTGGTGTCCTGGACGTTCATGAAAGAAACACAGTATGCTGAAAAAGAATGGCTAAAGAAGGCATTTGTAAGGAGTGGATACATGAGTCCTGCACAAAATCACAGGGGACGTTGCATGATAATGAGGAGACAAACCAACCTAAATCCACATAAAGAACTGAATACAGTTGAGTATGCTAGTGCCTCTTTAGAATGATATCCCTGAGGAATTTTGAAACTATGTAGCTGTGTATGGCTGGTGGGAACTGAGAATTTCTGGAAATGTCACATGCATTTTAGAAAGATGTTTATTAAAAAGGGCTTGCTAGCATTATTTACAATTGCAAGGAGATGGAAACAGCCAAAATGTCCATCAATAGACGAGTGGCTAAACAAACTGTGGTATATACATACGATGGAATATTATGCAGCTTTAAGACAGAATAAACTCATGAAGTATGTAACAACATGGATGAACCTCGAGAACATTATGCTGAGTGAGACCAGCCAAAAACTAAAGGACAAATACTGTATGGTCTCACTGATATGAACTGACATTAGTGAATAAACTTGGAAT